>JAQGBY010004003.1:0-17686 GCA_034698785.1 Mycogona germanica | reverse complement strand
ACGTAAAATAGCCGGTAAATTTAGTTACTTCACATTTAACGTTTGCGTTTATCGCGTGTAAACTTAAAATAGCCGGTTAATTTAAACAATTAATTTTTTATTTCATTGGTGGTTACTGTAAACCCAGGCAAAGCTGGGAACCCCTCTTGTAAATGATAAAAATACACAAAGTATGGGGAGATACAAGCGCAGGACAACACTGGAGGTTCCAGCTTGACTCGTACAAAATGTCTAGTTTTTCGGAGCGTTTCCATCAGTGGACGAAGCTGACGGGTCAGTCTACGTGAGCGGCATACAGGCAGGCAAGAATGTGCTGGCACGTCGCAAATAAAATTTTGTGTACACGAAACAGACAAGACTAGAGTCCGGCAGATGGCGCGGTCGGTACGCTACAATGGTGTGCGTTTGGTCTGGCCATCGTGAGGCAGGAAATTCAATCAATGGTAGTAGTGGCGGCGGCGGCGAGGATGTCAAATTTGATTCGATAAATTAAGAGAAAAGTGGATAATTGGCTGGTCGGATATTGAGAGGGGGGTCGACGCCGTCAGAGACGTGACTGCTGGTGGAATGGCGCAATGGTCATTCCGTGCGCACGGGCTGCACAGACGAACGCGTCACAATTTCCTAAGACTCCGTGCACCCAAAATCAGAAATTGGAAAGCGACCACCTCAAGCAAAAACCCCATAGCAGCTCCCTCCGATTGGTGAGACGCTGAAGTTAGTCAACACACATGTGAGTTAAAAAATCTCCATCGTGTCGATTCGAAATCCTTCACCGAATTTGAGTGTCAAACCCAAATAAAATTAGTTTTGCATGGAGCAAAACGTGAAATGTTTTATCGTGCCAATCGCCCCTTTGTCGTCACATATTCTAGGCATGGAATGCGGCCCCGGCTAATTTACACAAGGGGTTTAAACGATTTTCGTTGCCGTGACTCCGATTGTAGTCCTGCAATCCCCAATTCTAAGTAATTACACAAGGGGGTTTGATCCATGGATATATCATTAAGCTCAAACACGTGTGCGAGTTTAAAATCTCCAGCGTGATCATTTGAAGCCTTTCATTGCATTTGCTCCTCTGGCCTAATCAAAATGACATTTTCATATTTAAAAAAAACACGACAATATAGGTCGAGAGTAATTAAATGGGGCCCACGACTTGGGATTCGATTGCCGAACCTATATAATCCGATACCTTTGATCTAAATTTGAGAAAACAGTAGCGTTGTTCAAATATACAGAGTAGAGCAGCTTTTCGGGTTCTTCTAACATATATTTTAGGCACATCAGCAAAACCCAGGAAGTGTACCACGTTCTGCTTATGTCTCAGGAGGATATTTATTAAACCCGTTTCAGTGTCAGATTGGATCTGTTGTGATGTCAAGCACGTGTGCTCGGCTCCTAGACATCGGGTATGGAGTAGTACTAGGGCGGATATTGCCGACTTTTCCAACAACTAATTCAAAAATCGGTACTACACATATACAGCTTATATTTCTTTCACTACACTTCTCTGTATTATCTTAATTGTGACGCTTTGGAAAAATTTTAAAGGAAAAATCTCCGCATGAAGCTATTATGACTAAACTTCTTATAAATAACCATACTAAATTCGAAATGTTGTCCAGGACAGCACCCATATATTATTATTTACTATTACTGTATACAATTATATTTTTTGCTCGTCTTTGAGCTCGGCGCTTTTCCTGGACAAAATTCCTAATTTAATATTTTAGCAATATAGTGGGCATACGTGCAAATAATTTAGTCAAAACTACCTTCTTAAACGTCACTGGTTTCTGCTGCGAAATCGCAGCACATCGCTAAGAGTTGCTTAGTATATAGCATTATTGATACACAAGCTCGCATTTACAATGCACGTATGCAAACAAGAATAACGAAAACCGAGTTGTTCGGTTGAGTGCAACTCAGCTGAGTGCAACGCTGCTATGTCTATCGGAATTGAATTACGTGTACATACGCCGTGTGTTCACCCGAAAAAGTTCTTCGAATGGAGATGCAGCCAGACGGTGTCTACAGATAGGGACGTCGGTGGCGAATGCAAATGAGGCGCGAAATGCGTGAAGGTGTCTGCACCGAAGAGATGGCATAGTGTAGAGGCCATGTGTCGTTGCCAGTGCAACCAATCAGTGGGGGAGTCGTTCGTGTCCAACAAAATTACTGGGCGCTTGCCGTATCCTGTATTCGCTAATGAACGCACCAAAATAGGGCCGAATTACGGTCTCGATAGCATTTCAATTCAGGTGGATCGCGATGAAATTCTAATAAATTATCGAAACAATTTTAGAATAAATACAAATTTGACGCCTTGTCAAGATTTTTTTCGTTTGTTGTTAACGTTTAGTAATTATCCGCTTTCCGCTTTAATTATGAGAATGTTTCTGTTTATTAATTAAAATGTCTCTTGTTGGCAAGCTACATTGAGCAAAGGATGTTGTGAAATTAATAGGACATTAAGTGCTACAGAGACCACCACGAGCAAGTGGGCAAGTGAAGCTTCAACTCCTATTTCCCCAGAGTGTGTCGACAGTGGAATAACCTTAACGAGTCTCAAGTCAAAAAGCCTGTTAGGATAGGACAACCACAATTTTGTCCTTACATGGTCGTTCGACCCCCCGTCATGGGCCACATCCGTGGCTGCCTGTGGGTGCATATTGTAATTGTAATTCGGGAACTAACAGCACACTTCACCCGTACATCTCATTGACGTGCACACACGCATGTCGACTACGGCCAAAACCCACGCTCAAATCGAAGCCACGCACACCCCATAATGCACAGCGAAATACCGCCCGCATAACATGTACTTGGCGAAGTTAGATCTGTGAGTGGCGCCACATTAGGTTGCCGCTGCCGTATCGAAATGAAATATTCATTATATTATTCATGAAAGAATAGAAGAACAACAACGGCGCGATAAAAGAGAGCCATCTTCGTGTACCATCACCATGCACCATCCGTTTAATCGACTTATTTACGATAAATTCACTATAAATATTAATGCGATCTCATAACAAGAGTACTGTACAACACGCGCGCCAAATTAAATGGGTACTTGGAAGCGAGATTTTTTGTTCTCCCTTCGTGAAACTGTGATCCTACGGTCTAATTTTTCTGAACCGCCATTACAGACAATGGTTATCTCCAAAGCCTCAGGGGGGATTCTTCCTCTCCGTTTCCGCTTACCGTAAAATCGCTGAACCGCCGAGTCTATATCCGAAAAATGATTTTCTTTTAGGACGCCTGTCTAAAGGCAGATTTTAGCTAGAAAACGCATTGTTTTCTTTTTGTTAGACCAGCCTATACAATGGTTTCGAGCTTTTCTTCTCCATCGGCATTTTCCTTACGCGTTCACTCACATCCAACATAATACATGTATATGAGAGACTCTAAAAAGAATTTTGATTATGGTTTACGAAATCGGAAAAATGGTTGCTTATAAAGCTCTACAATGGGTGCTGCGTTGAATCACTAGTTTGTCACTCATTTGGCAGGTGACCGCAGGTTGCAATTGTCGCCGCTAATGGCGCTTTGGCTTCCAAGTCCCCAAGCGGTGATAAAACTGATGATGGTTCTCAGACTTCCATCGATCTACGATAACTACAGCAAACAAACTGTTCTCCGTAACGCCACCAGAGGGCACAGATACAGCTGCCTAGTGATGCAACTGTTCTACCAAAATGACAAACGAGAAAATCGCAGTCGGCGATAGTTGTGCTCTCAATCATCATGGTTAGTATTTCTGAGAAACTTATTGCGTCCGAATTGTTGTCGATGGAGGAAGTGTACGTAAAATATGGCATTCCGCACGACAAAAAAAAAAGATAATTTCCGTCTTAAGATTTGGGCGCTAGAAACTGGAATCGACAACGCCACATAGTTTCAATACATATAGTTACCTGGTTCTCGGTATCCCAGGAAGCTACATCTTGTCGTTGGCATGCCAACCAGATATCACTTCCTCAAATTCCTCCAAAAACGATAAACGCGTTCAGTAAAAATATGCCCAACTGATTAAATTGTCGGGACATTTGGGAGACAACTTCCTCCCTGGAGTATTTTGTTTTTGTCCCAAATTCGGATGAATTTTGCATGACGACCAAAAATTGATATCCACGACTGCTTATTCGAAAGGATAGCAAATCGTTGCGCTCTGTGATGGCGAGCAGTCTGTCGAGCCTGTTCCTTTAGGAAAATATTGGTGGAAAGCAATGGTGCATGGTGGCCGTAATCATCCGTTCTCAAAGTCGTTCGACGTCAAATTTAACAATCCTTATGAGTAGAGATGGTTGAAGCCGGGGATGTGGTTAACACGAATAATAGGGATTGTTGGATTGTTGAACATTTGCCCTCGTCGCCGGTCTCTGATTGCTGTCCAACAATCCCTATTATTCGTGTTAACAATCCTTTGAAAACAAAAGTCAGTATAGGGAGAGGGAAGGTTATCTTTTGATTTGATAGATCTTGTCCTGAGGAAGTGACCAGTCCAGGTCCAAAGGGTCTTGAGAGGATGTATCTTCCATCCCGATCTGGAGTGCTCAGAGGTTTTCCCCGGTCCTCCTCCATCTTCTCTCCGTTGCCCCCCCCCCCACTCCTTCGACACGGCGACCAAAAAGAACGACATTAGGGTTTTAAAAGGATCGCCGATAAGGCCGGGGAGGACAGAGTGGAGTAGCGAGAGAGAGAGAGACAGAACGGCTCCAACAACCACTCCCTAGTACCGGCTCTTTCCGATGACCGCGGCGGGCGAAGTGTTGCCCGCGAGGCGCGTCGGGAATTTACGCGCGGCTGTGGGTAGGGAGAGGGGAGGGGGGAAGGGGGGAGAGAGGGAAGGACGCGCACCGTATACAGATCGGAACCAGGGATGGGAGGGGGGGGGACACCCCACCTCCATCCCGAAGGAAAACCGGCGAGAGAGCGACTCGCGTGTGCCGAGGAAACGAGCCACTTAAGAACGTTAAAGGCGCTCTAAATCAAACACAACCTCATAATCCACTTTCGCCCTGAGGAATAATGAAGTCGTCGTCGCGGTGTGGATATGGGGGTGGGGAGGGGGGAGGGGAAGCTCCAGGACTACTACAAACACTATATACAGTATACATTATATACTCTCGGACAACCTTTTCCATTCTCATACCACACGAGCATCTCCTCACCACCACCACCACCTCGTCATCAGCGCCAAGTGTGTGTATTTTGGATGGGCGTATGTGTGTGACGTTTGAGGGGGGGGGCTTGTCCACATGAGGACGCTCCTCTTAAACTGCCAAACCTCCATCCTCATGAGATCTCGCCCTCACATATGGTATCAGATCAAATGAGAAAAGATTCCGTAACAAATTCGGAAATTTCATTTCTGTTACCTGTTTCAGAAAAGGATCAAGACTTTAACAAAGAAATGTTTCCTTTAAATCAGGCACCACTTTTTAAGGTTCTGGGAGAATTTGAAAATTAACTTTTGAAGCTCATCCTAGCAATCTTGAAGTACTGCAGAAATTTTACAATTTCGCATTTTTTTTTGCTTTAATTTCATTAATCAAAGCGGGCCACAAAATTTCTGATAAAAGTGCCCGTTAGGAAAAAGGGTCCCTGGAAGATAAGAAGAAAGTGAGTTTGCATTGTTGGTGGTGTCCTGCGTTGAGAGGACGTCTTCCGAGAGCAATCTTGTCTTTTATTATTTGCCGTGTTGCGACATCAAGAGATAGGAGAGGGAAGGGGGGCTGGAGCTCACCTTACAAAGTCACCGAGATTGCCCAGCAGCGAGACATAGATAGGCTTACGTACGTTTTAAGAAGTTGTCGAGTTTATCGCCCTACGTCTCGTCATGTTTACGATTTAATAGAAAATAGGGACCTTCGGAATCACCGACTTAGTACTCGTATCTTCCAGAAACTCGTATTTTCCGCGCTCACCTACGGAAACAGAACAAAAGAGGCATAGGTCTCAGGAGCGCTCACATCTCATACCTTGAACGGGTGGCCATTTATTAATAGTACAGGGTGAACCTGAAACAACGGACTCCATTTATCATTTTTAATAAGTCGGCTAAAAATAGTCCGATTATTATGAAATTTGGTGTTAAAAAGGGTAACAGTATCCTTTTTGAATTTCGAATCTCAAATTTCAAATTATATCATTTTTTTCATAGTTTCAGGTTCAACCTGTATATCGGCCGATCGACTTTTCCGCGGCCAGACTGGGAATCTCGACAGGCGCTGAATGAGAGGGAAACAAGACTCCGGACCTCGCGCATATTCGATGCCGGAGAATATTGACGTTTCACCCGACCGACTCTCACCCTCTCTCCCCAGTGTGTGTGTGATTGGGCCCCCCGATAAGCAGTCCATCATCATCAAAATCAGCAGCAGCATTCGAACGCATAAACACTGACCAACTACTATTACTCTTTTCGCCCCGCGTTTTCTCCTCACTCTTCCAAGTCGATCGAAATTCCACAGCTCCAGACCCCCCCCCCCTCTTCTCTATCTCCCTCGACAACACACCCCCCACACTACATGACACTACATTGCAACTCCACCTATCGGACCGGTGAAAGTCAACGATCGAAGTGTTATTCTTGGATAATGCGGAGACATATCGGTCAAGCAAACCAAATTTTTTAATGACCATATTCCATATTCTTCATAAACCCAATTCATTGTGAACGTCTTTTAAATTTAATAAATGCTTACTCTGATTAAATTGAAATCTGATTAAAACTCTTCGTTTGCTAAAAATAAAGTTCACACGAGCATTAGAAAAAGTTAGCCCAGTTTCACTTTTTTCAAAAATCAACTATCAACATGTATAGCGAATCAATTCATGGCGTCAGTTATTTTTCATGGAGATCAGAATTTCATCATTACAATGTCACTTTCTGTCAGGATCAATTGAAATTTCAAGAAAAGATAGCGACAGAAATTTTCGTAAATCTCTTCAAAAACTTCTTCAAACTTGCCATTCAATTTGAAATGCTACATTTTAAACCAAAAAAAGAAAGAAATGACAATACGAAGAAGATAACAATACAAAATTGCCTATTTTTCAAGGAACAATTCTTTATTGTTAAGCCGAGCGTCTAGCTCATTCCCCGTAAATACTTGCTGATCTTGCTGATAAATAAACTTTCCAGTCAGAGGTGGAAAAACCAATGCCGAAGCAAAAACAACAAGCCGCACATTTAAATAGAACACACACGTATCAGAAAACCAGATGCGCCACCAAACGTATTATTGGTCCACGATATAGAATTCTTCAAATTGCGCCCAATTCCAAACATAAATTTATATTTCTCTAAATCCAGGCGCCCAAGTGAGACTCACAGTTCTTTTGATAAGGTGCCACCATAAACAAAACAAAATATTATCCGTACGCGGAAGCGAAGTCGTTCACTGCAGGTCATCAGACAGGTTTCACTGGAAAGGAATTAGCGTAGTCTGGTGGCTGAGGATAAGGGGAATAGCAGATACAATGCGGGGAAAGAAACATCTAGGGGGAGCTTTTCTCGATTGTTTGCAATGGTAGGCACAACTCCGTGCATTACCAATAGTCGAGTGATTGTTGCAGGCAGCGCCTTAAAATATCCATTCACGAAAAAAAAAGTAAATTACACCGATGTAAAGTATTACGATGAAACGAATTGCGGCTGCCTTTGCTATCTTTCGTGTTCTGTATCGCGTTTAAAAGTTCCAGCTTGTCAATTTTAACAGTTGCGGCGTCAACATTGACATATTCATGCAGCTAAACTAGAAAATGTTCTAACCTGTAAATTACTTGTGACGGAACTTGGTCTCGCGCACAGCTTAGTTCGGTAACGAGCTCAATTTCGGTCTGACAACAAAATCCCTCGTCCTACGTAAAACTAGATAAGTAGATGTCCGCGTATGGTGACACAGTCGAAACGACTTTGAAAATGGTTAGTGCGAAACGAGGCAAGACACGTGTGTTCGGGCGAACCTGCGGTGTGTAGACGAATGACGAAACCGCAGACGCCTCTGAATATAAAAATTTTCCTTCTCCCCAGGACAAAACGCACGTCGCTCCAACCGAAACTCGATTTCAGCCTCCTACGACACTCACACACACACACAATAGCGGAAATATTGAATGATCCGTTTATACGAGCAACTAATCACGGGGATCTCACCGCCTCGCACGTGTCGGCCGCTTGGGGGCGGAACCGTCTATGCGCGCAGACGAGCACATCGTCCCGAGACACGAGCTCAAACCGCGTTCATTTTATCGAATGGCCTTCCGCGTACGACAGCACTCTGTGCACTCTGGTGGCGTTCCAGAGAATCAGTCGCTCCGCTTGTACCCATAGCACATTTTGTATAGATCGATAGTACCCAGAGATCCCAGCCCTCCTAGCCGGAAATTGGGATGCGACGGACTAAACGTCATTAGCGACGTTCATCTGCCAACTGACCATCAAGTGATAAAAGAGATTTTGACCACCAAATGATAAAACGTCGAGTCGAGGCAGATGGCAAAGTCGATCAAGCTTGGTCTTGTGAATTTCCTGCGAATACAGAGTAGAAGGCCTCGTGAGGATAAAGAGAGCGGCTTAAGGAAGACATGCTTGCCTGTATGCGGCTCGGTATTATATTTTTTATCGTCCGCCCCTGTAGCGTCGAGCGATATATGATGACTGCCAAAAATTTTATGACTCAAATATTGCTGGAGCCGTTTTTCGCGCCCAAGTGTTAGCCGGTCTCGGTCGAACGAGAGCTGCCCCTCTTGCTCTCTCTCTCTCTCTCCATTCCCCCCCCCCCACACACACACCACCCCATCCCTTTTACCCTTACCCTCCCTCCCCTACCGACCCTGCTCTTCACACTAACCACTAAAAAAAAAATACCAGGGCAACCCACAGACGCGCGAAGAAAACTTATAAAGAGTACTGGCGCAGAAAAGGGGTGGCTGCGTCACTTTCGGCGTAGATCCCATGCAGACATACAGGCGTTAAAAACTTCTGTAACGACTGCAGGAGCCTAGCACCATAAAAGCCAAACGCTTCATGTCGTTGAGCCAAAAACGTGTGAAGCTAGATAGGCCGATCGGCCATCAAACGACGTACTTCTTACGTGCTCGACCGAGAAGGTAGCACTAGAAGATATATGTTCTTTGAAACGTATTCCTCATTTGATGAATTCAGTTTGCCTTTGTCAACAAGAAGACAGTTTTAAAATTCTAGGTGCAACTATTTATTGTAGTTTGCCATAATGATAGCAAAAAGGTTATAGTCTCTACTCATCCACCTCTCTCTGAGCGGTGCCCGCCTAGCCTACTGTGAACAACAGTAATCCAGGCAGCTTAGGGGAAATGTGATTTTCAAAGCAAATGCGATTTTCTCGTTCAACCCCCTCCAATCACTCCACCAACTTGACGCTATAAATGACCCATCGAATCTTGGAACTATGAAATTCCACGCGATATCTTCTAAAGACTACCGCATCTCGAAACGAGTTGAGATCTATGAATTTCGAAGTGCGACAACTAAAAAAAAAACAATTTTTTCAAATGTAATAATTATCAAGAGCATAAGTTTCGAGGGCAGCGCCTTAGAATAATCATAAGCGAAAAATATGTTTAGTTTACAGTAATTTCTCGTTTCGATACTTACAAAGATTTTTGACCCGCACGGGGTATTTGTTCTCCTATGCCATTATTATATATTGCTTGTCTTTATGATTATTTTCAATTGTCCGGAAACACATGTTTATAAACAATATATCGATATTGAGTTATAAAAGTGACATGTTACGGTTACGTGTCTCAGGAGGACGGACATGCATGTACACTTGTACATGTAACCATTTTTCTCTGTCTATAAATAAGAGCCCTCTAAGTCCGGGAAGCAAAGTAGGGATCGTTTTACGTGCGAAACTGATACTTTTTAGTTCAACTGCATATTGATCATTCATGAGCACGTAGTAAAAGTGGATGCATTATAACATAGTTCCTTTCGAGGATCGCTGACACCAAGTTAGGTTTATGCATAGCACCAAACCGTTGAGAGGGATTTGTAGTCAGGGTAGTTAAAAGGTCGCAGGTACAAATGCTTTTTAAGACACTGTCAGTCAGTCATTTAGACCCTGAATGCCCATTTAATTTTTTTTTATATTTAACCTGTTTTGTTTCCGCGGTTACTTACGAACGGCTTAACGAAATTGAATACAAATTCAGCTGTAAGTTTCGCAAATTTGTAGTCGAGTGCAACTGATTTCAGCTTTTGATTTTGCGTATTTCTCGAGAAACCAGCCATTAAAGTTTTAAGCATTTGATACGCCAATCACATGCCAGTGACATTTTTCCACTCGATCCCGATTTTTAAATTATTATTCAATTAATATCTTTGAGTTTCACAAAACAGGAAGAAAATATACACTTACGTTATGAATAAATTAGAAATTTAAATTGTCAAATGTTTGGAAATCTTAATTTAAAAAATCATGTGTGGCGCCATTGCCATGACATTATAGTACGTAATGAATCTGCAACTACAGTATCTTACGCGATTCATAAAGAGTTTTAAAAAATATTAGAAAACACTTTCGCTGATATGACGTTAACAGCTGAGCAAAGCTGGCAATTTCTCTAGTAGAAAATAAAATAAACAAAAATCGTTAATTGACCCAAGCTGGTCTTTTCATGCAATCAATCTCCCGTCATATTTAGCAGAAGATCTACGCTTGATTGTCAATATATGTAAAAATAAAAACGTTTTCTATTTTTTCTGAATAGCACTTACTACACTTTGTTGGAAGAAATATTCCATTCTCCCGGCTACCGTTTGAATATATACTATCTAAATAGTAAAGGAGTACTGAATCATCTTCTCCTGGGACCAATATTACCACACCGAAAAGCTTAAGAAATAAATTGAATCCATCTATTGTGTCTACTCTGTATAGCTTTCCGAGGCAGACTTCCTCAACATAATCGAACCGCGATGGTTTTCGGACTCCGTGAAGCAAGAATTCACCGCCAGAGTGCGTCATTGGCTATCCCATCAGGAACCATAACAGACTTATATCAATTTGAAAGACGGGTTTAGTGGCACGCCGTCCCATCTGTGGCCTCCATCAAGGATAGATTCCTAATATAATCTATAATGCCTAACGTCCATCGACCACATTCGCGATACTGCGATATCCCGTGGACGCCCGTAATGGATCTTCGGTCCCGTTATGGATGGAGCCCACGCACACAAGGGTGTACAGTCGACCGTGTCAGCCACCAGAGGGCGCGCCACGCCTTCCGATTAGAGACTATATCAATTTAGAGGTTGGCTGGTTAGACAAAATGAAATGAGCGCCGGTCGTTTGATCTTGGCGAATAACAGCGGCAGCGGCATCATCATTTTATGGACGAAAAGAGAAAAAGGGGTTTTTGGGGGGTGGAGGATCTGGGGAAAGAGTGGTGTCGGGGGAGGAGGGGCAATGCAGCGGCAATACGTTTTCTGGCGTCGCGCATATCCCAATAAGACCTGGGTCGGATTCTACGCAAGTAACATTTCGTTAAACATGGGTTACATCGTTAATCGTAATTACATCGTTAACGAACTTCAATCTAGAAAAGTGCCACCAAATTTAAGATTTAAAATAATAGTCTTGAAATTAAGAAGTTGTTCCAATTACAATATGTACCCACAAGTTGTTTGAGCAGTGTTGCGTTTTTCTATAAGCTGGAGACGCAGACGAACAATTACATATTAAAGTGCAGATCTCCTCTGAAACGGGCAACCCCGTTTCAAAATCTTGGGAACATTTTGTACGTCCCGACGTGGCGCAGTTGGTTAAGCGACTGGCTGTGGTTCGGCGGTCCCGGGTTCGATTCCCGGCGCGGCTCTGGCCGGGGTACTGGCGAAAATGTGCCTCTCACAAAGTGCCTAAACACCGAGAGGGGTACAGAATCTTCCTGTTGTGATCCGTCACTTCAGTGAATTTGTCATCATCATCATCATCATTTTACATCTTAGAATTTAAATTTCAAAGATACTGATTTCGATATGAAGATCTAAACTGTCTAATCAGACTGCACATACCTCATATAATACGGTTCGGTAGTGCAGGATGAATAACCTTCAACAAGTGGCCTTTAACAAATTAAGAAATCAGTTACTATTCAGTTGCCTGAAGTGTACTCACTCATGACGCCACAATTATTTTTTAATTCACTGAAGTGTATATCACAACAGGAAGATTCTGTACCCCTCTCAGTGCTTAGGCACTATGTGAGATGCACATGTTCACCAGTACCCCGGGATCGAATAATCGAGAGCCCGCGCCGGGAATCGAACCCGGGACCGCCGAACCACAGGCCGTATTTATTTATTTACTCTATCTCTCTCTCTTTTAATGGAGCAGGATAGTTCTCAGGAGGATAGACCAGAACCACCCGTCGGAGATTGAGACGCCGGCGACGGGGGCATACAAGAGTCATCCCTCGATCCCAGCGAGAGTCTCCTCGTCTTTTGTCTCGTCCTAGGTGCCCTCCACCCACACACGCAAACGTCACCCTCATCCCCTAACTCTGCCGCCGTCGGCGCAGTCAAGAGAGGAGGGAACGGTCATCAGTCTGGCGCCCTCGGATCCATTCCGGTGGCGCCCCGATAACTTCTTTCCGCCACACTAAACGCGATCCCTGCGCCTCCACCCCCCCACAACCGCCCATACACTTTTTCTTGTACAAACGACTCCTGTTCTCTCTCTCGCTCGCTCGGTATCTCTACTGTATGCATGCAACATCTTGCATTGGCGGCCCATACCATGCCCACCTGGGACCACGGTGCAGTATTACCGGACTTTCAAATTGCGCCCATGGCTGCGATCATTGATTGGTGGACTGACTTGTGGCAGTAGCAGTCTTGTAGCAGTCTCGGTTTCGATGCCCGGAGTTACTGACTACAAAATATGTGCCCCCAAATAATGCAGAGGCACCATACGGTCAGCACATAACAATTGTGCTCACCGTAACATAACAATTGTGTGCAGTCTACATTTAAAACAAAGAAAGGGCATCGTCCGGCAAAACCCAGGACACGACTGGTGGAAAACGGCGACGTCCTAGTTGGGAAGACTTGGTCATATACAAATAATAAAAGATCTTAATTTCAGTCTATATTTGATTATTAAATTTTTAAAAATAAAAGTGATCCGTGAACAGCGCAAATCACTGACGCTTGCGGACTTCCACCGGTTTGACAAGAAATCTTTCACAGGCAGCAAAATTGGCACGGCTATGTCCGGAGATCTCATGAGCATCTACGCCTACAGACTTGGAATAATAAGACAGAGGGTGGATCGAGCGAGGGGGGGGGGTCGTCGGATTGGTGCGGTTGTCTGGAGTCAGGGGAGTGATACAGATTCTGGGGGATGGGCTCCTTGCCCTCGGGGACGAGCAGAAAATAGGAACAAGGGGATATGTACTCCCGGTCCCATTCTTGGTCGATGTATGTGAAGAACGATACGGCGAGTTTGGTGCCGGATGCCTTAATTGTGTTGCGCAATAAAAACTGGTATCTTAAACAGAAGATTTTTATTCTAACTTTTCTAGAAAACTAGAGCTTCAGAAGTGGTGTCATATATTGTAGGGAACCGTATTTGGAGGAGGTTTCGATTCAAAATTTGGTTCCTATAGATGTTCCTTGTTGCAACTAAGCGGTTTGGGTAAATACTCTGTCACACGCACTTTCGTCGTACTGACATAGCATAACTTTTCTTCTACTGAATAACCCGTCTTCTATTGAGGTCATATAACAATAGGAAACTGTTTTGTTATTACATGAAACTTCAGGTTGACGTCAAAGTGATATTTATATCTTCTTGACAGTTGGAGAAAACAATAACCAAGTGTTCAGAATTCCGCACGCCAAAATAAGAAAGAAATAAATCAATAAAATGTAATTGGATATACAGTAGGATTGTGTTTTTGTGCTGCGAATTGCCAATTAAGAATTGATAAAAATTAGGATTTAATAAATTGAAAGAAAGGTGAGGGGTACACATGCCACTTTTATCGTCTTATCTTTGACTTAAGTCCTGGAAGACGTGTTGTTGAATCGTGACAGTTGTAAATAAGATAATGTAAAATGCTTGGCTTAGTCTTTGTATGGGCTCTGCATTGTACTAGGATGAATGAATTTTGTACAATAATTTGGCAGGTGAAGGCAGGTTTCAATTGTCTCCACAAAAATTACGCTTAGGTCCTTAAAACATTATCGAAATAATCAATAGTTCTCAGACATTCGATACACCGTACTCGTTGGCGGACTTTCTTTCTCCCCCCCCTCCCCCCAATCAACTGTAGTCAACCGCACTACAGGCGTTCTGTACCCCTTATGGTACTTAGGCATTATGTGAGTGAGGGGCACGAAATCGAAAAACGAGAGTCCGCGCCGGGAATCGAACCCGGAACCACCGAGCCACTTGACTCTCGGGAACGGCACCATAAACTTTGGTAAACAGACGAGATAGAAAAATGGTGGGAGATATTTTTTTAACGTATTTCAAGTGAAGTCGCACTAGCACAGAGTCCAAAAACCTCACCAGCACGACCAGTTTTCACATGTCAGCTGGGAGAAAAAAATCTCAGAGCAATCACACATAGCTGAGCTGCTATGTGAGGAAAACTCCAAACGAAATGCTGCCCCCTGTTTGCGAATTCGGTAACAATGGCACACAAAACAAATATGTTTGCCGAGGAGGTTCACACCTTTCTAGGCTCAAAGCCCCTTCAGGGGGTGACCTCCTAATTTTTACATTATTTGATGGGTATTTCGGATTGATAAGCAGCAGTACAACCGAGCTGAGGCCGCTTAACACAAAAAACAAATTGGGGAATATTTTCACTTTTCCCCGCAGAAATCGCACAAATATCGGGAAATCGTTGAAATTCCGTTTAATTGAAGGCACAATGAATTCCGGACTTCTGAAGACAGCGTTCTAGATTAATTCGTAGGTTAATTACTGTTATTCCGTAATTATTTTCTGAATTCTTCCTACTTCTTACTAATTAGGATTAATTTGCGTAAAATCTGAAACAAAAATCCTGGAAAAGGTGTCCCGTTTTATGTGTGGATCTGAGGAGGACGCATCGTTCGAGAGTGGAAGAAATACGTCCCAGCTTTTACGATATTTCGACTGCTCCCCCCGCACGTCCCATACCCACTCACAATATACGACGAGGTCGGTCTCTCCCCCACAAAACCATTTCCAGATTTATGAATGGGTTTCAATTTGCGCAAGGTTCCCCCCGGGACCCGTTCCTCCATCGTCTTCTCTGGCGGCGGCGGGCGGTGGCAACGGTGGCGGCTTCTTACTCATTTCTTTTGCTGTGAGAGATGCCAGTCTTTCTTTTGTCTTGTGCCTCGCATTTGTCCTCTTGCGAAACCCGAGTTCGAACCGAAATCAAACTTTCCAGGTTTCGCAAAAGAGGTTTTGACTCCAGATTGTGTCATATCGGTCTATTGGATAGAGCATATCTACGATCACGGCTATGAGGTCGGACCGAGGCGAAGACACAGGTAGTCCCTCTGACAAATGCCATGCCTTAAAAAAAAATGTGAACGACATTATTAACAACCTTCCTTTAAACAATAACAACATTATGAGCAGCATGTGAATAGGCAGTGCGTTTTAACCCAATGTGGGAGTTTATTCCATTTGACCGATAGCAACAAGATACAATTGTTGCCGCTACAGGCGCCCTGTCACCAAAATCGCCCCTGGAAGCGTTGGGGACACCTTATGGGTTAGAGTGAAAGAAAAACTGTCGCCGATACTCTGTAGTTTAAAATCGTTAATAACTAAGCGGGGTCTCAGGAGGATAAACACGCATACGCGAACGCCACAATCTACTTGTCAGACAAAACGACGAAACCATCAACGATGCGCCGTCCTTACGACTGACTACAATCCTCCCACTCCCGTATCCATCAACCCCTGGTCCACCACCCACGCCCGCTCCACATCAAATCCAATAAAAAATGCTGATCAAGAAGAGAAGATCCCGGACGGAATCCCCTTTTCCTACGCCACCCTCTCTCCCCCGTTCCCTGACCTCCCACTAAACCTTACAGGAACCGCCATTACCCCTGGACTTACTATTCGACAACCAATTTCTTTTGCCCCAGTCCAAAAACGATGAAGTGCACAGTGTACGTGGACGCCAGATGAAATCCCCGAGCTCGGTGTCCGCATGGAGAATACACAGTATGACGTGCACACGTTCGACATGCCACACGCATAGGTAGTGATTTTTAGAATCGGCACCAGGTGGCGGCGGCGTACTTGTCGCCACGCTTACCCCGATCCACACCCTGTCAGTCTTATGGTATCTGTGAACGGCAGTTATTTGCGTTCCCTGCTGGCGTTCCTGAGTCAGGAGGCTCGACGTAGACTTAATAGATCGATGACGATTGATTATTTTTCTATCGTCAGTTATTATAAAAAAATTCTATCACCCAACGATTACTTTAACTAGTTGCAAGTCAATTATCACGAGCAAGATCGAAATCTACGTCATTCGATGGTTTCTTTCTGCCTGGTAAGAGGCCTGAATAAATTAGACTTCACAACACTGTCAATATTATCGCTTACTATTTAACGTCGAAGATGAAACCTACAAAAAGCACACACGCTTAGCGATTATCGATGTAGTTGGCGGCGACAACTACAAACCTGCCGTCGCCTGTTAACAGACGAAATGAGCACCACCTAGAAATATTCTTTCTGAATTAAATTTTAAAAAATTCAGTACCCAAACAGATAAATTGATTAATACTATCTAGCTCAATCGTTGCGTGGCATTTAATTTGGGACAGTCGTGCATTTTACCTTCCTCTCAGGAGGGCAGCAATTCCAACTCGGTCGCCAGACTTGATATTAAAAAAAAGTAAGGATTGCATGTATATGGAAATATGGCATTCGAATTTCGTCCGGTATATTGGCATTGCTGCGTGCATTCGAGAATTAGGAATGCGCTCGCTTATTTTTCAATACCGATCAAGTAGATTGTCGGAGGGCGCGTCGGGGCCGTAGATCTTGTGGTTGTCTCCGCCAAAGGTCACCGCAAACTGCACACGTTATCAGAGATCGATGTTTAGCCCACGCTCCCGTCCACTAAGGCAGGAAGAAAAGGGTTTCCGGCAATGCGGGATATAAAATGGGGAGGACCGTTACCGTAACAACCGTATAATGGACGTGCATATCGTGACGTTAGAGAGATGTTGTCAAAAATAGTATATTGGGGGAGCAAATGACATTCAATATCTTGATTTCTGTCAAAACACGAGCTTTATGTATAGTCGGCTAGACGTGTAGGCACACCCCGACAACCACCAGAGACCCTTTGAGCAATTAAGCTGTTTGAGAGCTTGAGAGCAATGAGAGCAAAATTTCTCGCTTATGCGTTAGTTAGATCATGGCCAACCGAAAGTGCCGTGATTTCAAATGACGATTTTAAATCTAGCATGAGATTGGAGAACGTGTAGCGGACGACATTTTGTTTAAACAAATCATCAGGAAACTCAATTTCACAAACGAGCAAAGGAACTTCCGTGAAAGTGTGCGACGATTTTTTTTTTTTTTTTTTTTTTTTTTAGTTTACATCAACTGTAGTCAACCGCACTACAGGCCTTACGTCCCCCTCATAGTGCTTA
>JAQGBY010004002.1:0-17690 GCA_034698785.1 Mycogona germanica | reverse complement strand
GGGTGTCTCGTTTGACAGCGTGATCACAGTTTGTGTCCGTGACGCGGGTTCGATTCTCGACCGAGACCTCTGGAATTATTTGGGCGAGTCTTGACATGCCTATTTCTTTCGCACATGCATGACACATTCAAGATAACATCATGTACACTGTATATTATTGAATCAGCACCGGGGACGCGAAAGATTATTCATCATCAGTTACGAAACTCGGACCTTATTGATCTGGCGCTTCCGGATACACACAGTTCACGCGATAAAAGCTACCAAAGTCATCTTAATTGGTCGCAATGGTAGGTCTCCGTTCGTAATTAAGTTTTATTATCGGAAATGTTGTTTTTTTCTGCACGCAAGCCACCAAGATTGATAATTATGCGTGGTGACAGTTGCCCAGAGCAAAACGATGCATAAGAAATTAGCAGAAAAATGTTTACGTAGCTAGGCATTTGCACAGGTGCGGGTTGTTAGGCTCCTGAACCATTAATCTATATTGGGAACGATCGATATCTCACCTTGTAATTTATCGTGCTGTCCGATGCGTCCATATGTAACATCCAAATTATAATATGCGAATACTCTCATATAGGTTTTTTAGGTAATTGCTGGGCATGGGGATCCTAACGACGTTGTATTCGCACGAATGTGAGCGTAAAATTAGCGAAGCCAAGCAAGATTTTTGTTTCCTATACACGCATTAATAAATTAATTTTTATGGTAAAAAGACATTCCACTATTTTCGTTACTATGACATACAGAATATGATATTCAATACACACGAGTAAATTTACATTTCGGTACAATAAGTATATGGTAGGTTTTAATTTGCCCAATATTAAGTCCCTTAACGTGAACAGCAAGACTAGAATCTTCGTAACATCGCATCTTGTAGTTTGTCTGGTATTTGTTTGGAGTAACTAATTTATAAATTTGTTTAATTAAACATTGTTCAAGAGTAGATACTACGTAAAAATCTATATTATAATTCTGAAACTTTGGATGAAAATTGAATAAAATTTGAGCTGTAGATAGTTCCGCTATTTTGTAATTGAGCTCAAATTATTTTAGATCTTGATTTTGTATATTTCTCGAGATCTCAGTCGTTGAAGTTCTAAGCATCACCATTAAAAAGGAAAATTTCAATATGTCGACTAATGACAAACTGGTTGTTTCACTATCTTTATCTCTATCCATTATCTTAAAATAATTTCTTGGATTTCTCGATTTTCCTAAAGGATTAATCCCCAATATCCATGTTCGACCGATGGAAGCACCTTTATGACGAAACGCATACCTGGTTCATACAGGAGAGACTGCATTGACCCCATTATGCAAATATGGGCAAGTCACGTGACGGCCCCGATCAATAAACGGGGCCGCCGGCCCACAGGCGCATTTGTTCTGAAAAGACCAGGTCGATTCCGAGCCTCTGTTAGCCGCTGGCAGTAGTAGTAGTAGTGGTTTGATATATTAACGGTCGTAAAATAAAGAGGATTTTCAATTCGTGTAACATGGTCCGTCGTGGCGCAGTTGGTTTATGACGGACTGCGGTTCGGCGGTCCCGGGTTCGATTCCCGGCGCGGGCTTTGGCTCGGGGTACTGGTGAAAATGTGCTTCTCACATAGGGCCTAAGCTCTGAGAGGGGTACAGAATCTTCCTGTTGTGAATCTTCCATTTTGTTCGCGTCCAGTGCTAACACAATGAAAATAGACGGTTCCTCATACATCAATCACATCTGTCCCAGTTTAATGCAACCCAGTTTGGCTAGTATGCGTTTAAAGCTCTGTAAAAAACAAATAATGTTTTTTTTTTACTGAACTTCAGACGAAGATTTTAAAAAAATTCTTTATTGCAATCGGAAAAGTCACGAAATCGAAGCGAAGCGGGGAAAGTGAAGACGCCATATTGGAACTTTCCGGCGAAGCAATGACAATGCCTAGAATTATAACTGTTGATATCTCAAAAAAATACTCAAAATCGAAACCGTGAAGTACGAAGAGAGACTTAAACCCGCAGTAACATGTACTTAACTACAAACTTGCGGAACTATCTACAACTCAATTTTTATTCAATTTCGTTAAGCCGTTCGTAAGTAAATGTCACGGCGGTAGATCAGATATAAAAAAAATTAAAAAGAAAGGACAAACTTTCAGGTTTGGAATACAGATTTGTAATCAAGGGAATTGCATTTTCTTCGAATTCAAGTAATAACAAAGTACCATTGTTATCATTGTAATAACAGATATTGTTATTTAAAATGCTTTTTTCGAATACGATTTAGATATTGAAAAATGTCCCTCAAGTTCACCATTTGTCTCGGAGGCCTCCAGGAGCGAATAACTTTCATATTTTTCTAGGTGCTCCCATGCCGTATCGGTTGTCCCGGATTCCGGCTCCCGGCTGCTAAGAATATGTGTCTTGCACCTGATCACTATACAATCTCGATTAGACAAAATTTATTCCTCCACAGCAACACACACACACACACACGCACGCGTGACAACAATATCTGAACATTGCAGCTATAACCCTTGCTCAACTCGAGCGCGTTATTTATGGCCACCGTGGGACGTAACAATTTGGATACATATTCTTCTATCCGAGTGCGAATCATGCGTAACGTTTACCATAAATTTAATGCGCTCGTACTCTTTGCAACATGTGTCGGGGACCCGTGCCTCAAAGAGTTCGATAGACCTAGAACACGAGACACGAGACCACCGGGTTCTAGTGTGGTGAGCCTGCTGCAGTTTGCGTCATCAATAAATAAAATACCGGCGTCGACCCTCCCCCCCACGAGCGATTGACCCCTCCCCCTCCCACAGCACCTAACCGTATGACGTCATTGGATGCCGCCAATCGCATCATAAAGTATTTTGTCTCATTAGTGAACAAATCCAACCGAGCGTATTCGCCATCTGTGCCCTTGATGCGGGTTCGATTCCCGATCGTGACCTCTGAAATTTTTTGGGCGAGAGAAATTACGAAACACGGAATGGAAGTAAAGCCGTTGGACCCGAGTCTGTACAATATGAGGTGCACGTTAAAGATCTACCTAGCTAGCTTGTGCTAAGTGTAGGCCAGGTAGACGATGTCGTATTTATTTTTTAAATCCTTCTCGGAATCACTGATCTTATTGGGTTTCCAGCATTTCTGCTTCAAAGTCCTGTTAAATCAATATCATAGCCTGTTGTGGATGTTGTCTTTGTGGTGGAATTAGCAGATCCCAGTTGCACATTATTTGTAGGCTGCTTCTATTAGAGTATTACTATGGAGAAATTTCATCTGGTTTCTATTTTGTCATTTATTTCTTTGGTCTTCGAGAAAAGAAAATACCGCTGTGAGTGGGACCAGACTCCTCTTGCACTGTTTTTTCCGTCCTTCTGAGGTCTGCCGTTAGAAATCAGTGTATCTTAGGTAATCGAATTTGGTTGAAATACCACATACATGGATTTTTAATTATTTAGTTTTTCAAATTTGTATGTATTGAACAGGGTACTTACCGTAGAATGTAGTCGCTGTATAAACGAAGTGATTGAATAAGAAAAATAGTTATTGGGGGAAAATAGTCATTCGCGATGTGAATTCCCGAAAAAGTTGTTGATCGATAATTATTTTAGATAGTGTTTATTAATTCGATCGTTCTCCGATTTTGAAGCTTCTCTTATTTTATAAAGACTGATAATGCGTGGAACTTATTATTAGTGGAATGGATATTAGTACATGTACTAAAATGATATTTTCTCGAGTTTCCAAACAAAGGGTGGACTTAAGGTTGGCTGAAGCATCTTTAGAGAAATTAAAATACAAAAAACCGAAACTGATAAACGCTGTGAAACGTCTGGTCAACCACGGTTTACAGGGGATAAAATCAGTTTGCTTTAAGTCCAGAACAACTTAGCACCATAATATTTTCCGTTTAGAAGATATATAATCTTTTTTATCTTAATTTTTATTTTTATCTTTAGGGAACGACTTATTGGATGAAGAGTAGAGAAAACGCGCTTCGCATCGGCATAATAGTTAGCAAGACTCAACAATATTGGTGAGACATTTGAAAATTAAAATTTTGATCTCGGAATAGTTACAGTTTTATTAATTATCCCCACAGTTTATAACAATTGGGTTATTTTAGCCTTCTTTTGGGTTTTCTTAAAAAGGGGGCAACACTTTTCCCCACATGTATTGTAATAGTTGGCTTTTTGAATCTCTGAGGCGAATCTCAGCAGATGAAGTGAACACACAAGACAAAATACACATACGGTATAAGCATGGTATTTGGGATTACATTTTGTTTACGGAAGTATTTAATCCTCCCCATTTCTAGGAAACCAATATTTCATTTACAAATATTTTTTTATATATTTATATTTTATATTTTTATATTATATATTATATATTTATTTATATTTACAAATATATTTCATTACTACAAATAGGCATTGACATAGTCATAGACAAAAACGAACATTGCTCGTTCAAGCACCATTTATGCACAAATGAAAATATAGCGGAACAAATTCGAATGTTGTAGTCAAGGAAATTGGTAATTGACAAAATTATATTTTTTCAGGATATATTTAAGCCTCCGAAAACATCGTCAGCTTTTATTTAAGACGACAATTGTAAAAGCCTGTTTAATCAAGATTTAACCCAACTGTGTTTTATAATAAACACGCTGACAAAAATGGACTTAAGTAATGATGACGACTAAAACGTTAGTTTGTTTTCATAAAAGCGTGTTATTATTAACTCGCTTTTTATATAGGCTTTACAAAGAAAGAATAAGAAAAATTATGATTTTGCGATTCGTTCAGTTCGTGCCTACAACTTTTTTCTTTCGTATTTCCTGGTTTTGTTTGTATCCGTTTCCAGTCTTCTCTGTCTATTCTTGGCTCTTAATTGTCAGCTCGCACCATTTTCTACATCAGCGCGGAGCTGGCAAACATGCAACTCGAATCTTTATAACGTCTACATTAGCTGCCAATTTGTGCAAAACCATTGCCATATAAAACGCGTGTTGTACGGATTCTGCGCCGCCGGCGTCCATAAAACCCTCCCGAGACCTCCTCCGAAAACCGAAACCGACCCCACCCCCCACCCCCGACATTTAGAGAGGGTGCCACACTTGGGGGTTCATCTCAACGTCACTTTCAATAATAACACACGATTAAGGGTAGACTGATTGCCCATTCTTTCGTGACAGTTAACCTATCTACTACGGACTCGTCTTTGTATGGTTTTTGTGTAATGTCCACCTCGGCAATAGCTCACGAACGGCTTAACGAAATTGAATAAAATTTGAGCTGTAGATAGTTTCGAAGATTTGTAGTTGAGCACAAGTTATTTCAGATCTCGATATTGCGTATTTCACGAGTTATCAGCCGTTGAAGTTGCATCATTGCCATTAAAAAAAATTCTAAGATGGCGTCTCCACTTGACCAAAAATGTCGATGTCGCTTTATCGTGCTGTTAATGCTGCCAGTGTTATTTTTCTCACCAGATAAATAATTTCTTTTTCATGATCATTTAAAACGGTAGACAGCTATTTAAAAATATTGGAAGACGATATATTTCATTTTGACTAGATTAGCTATTTAAATTGTCAAGCGCTTGGGAAACCAATCATTTTATTAAAAATTAATGCGTCATTGCCGTGACGTTATAACAGGCTAGGTTTCCTTAACTTCAACCTTATAACTTAGAATGTATCTTACGTTTCACACGCAAAACGGAATTTCCAAAAATTTGAAATACATTTCACTACTTTCTCTATGTCACACTCGAGTATAGGTCATGTCAAACTGTTTGCACGCACGTTCTCTATCGATACAGATCGATACAGATCTCTCGATCGATAAACTGCTCGTCTTGGGGTACAACGTCACTGAGAACGGTAGTATCCCAATCCATTATCCTGTTGGTTTCTCAGATCGTCGTTCAGAGCGACTAACCGCGACACCAACGCCACCTGGTTCCAGTTGCACCAGAACTGAAATCGTGGTACCAGGAGGCCAAACAGAACGATAGAGCAACTCACTAGATACGGTGATGGCAATAACGGCGCACCACACACACACACACACACACACATATATATATATACCCGTCCCGGGCCTATTTCAACCAGTGCTACGGCTAAAGCCACACCCAGTGGGACCAATCTTACGTCGAAATCGCTGCCTGCCACGAAGCGGGGCTATAGCGCCCAAGTCGGAAAGTAAAAATGGCTGGCACCATTCCGCCCACTCCAGCCGACCACCCCACCACCATCACCACCACCACCACCACCCTCCTCATCCTATAGTCGCCCACTTCCGTTTAATCCACCTCTATCTTCCCCCCTTGAGCAATATCCGCGAGCCCATTTATACGCCCCGTCGTGTTAGGGCCTACACGAAATCGGCGGTTTTATAACTCATTACTGCCTAATAAAGTTGCCGAGACCAAACAACACGGGTGTACCTTTGATTTTTTTCTCCTCCACCTCCCCCTCCTTCTATGTATACAGCGCATTACATGTTCGTGTGGAGACCTGGGTGTACGGTCTCTATTGGTGGTGTTATAAAAGGCTTTTTGCACTCCATCTGCATCGTTATGGATGCAGTTCAACGTATTCGAATGTGAGGATCTACATCCTCCTGCGAACGGCTGGACAACTCGTCCATTCCAAAGGACCCATTAATTTACCGTCAAAGTAGTATGCACGATTGCTTGATTGGGGTGAATTGTGATGTTGCACTGTAAATACAGTTTGGTCACTCTCTCATCAGGGCAAACGTGTTGATCGAAGTGTGTTCTACCAAATCGCTAATGTTGGTGGAGAAGTCCATCGTGGATGAGAAGTCCATTGCGCTCTTTCCATGGCCTTTTCGGTTGACCTAATCGTATCCTGCCCGAAAAGGACATGTAACCACCAAGTGGTAATTTACATAAACTTGTTCGCCAGCGTGGGTGGGGCGGAAACGCCATTACGGCAAAGGCAATCGTTCAAATTTCCATATGTTGGGCGAGCACATCAGTCCGGATGTGCCGTCATTAGATTGCGTTTATGGTAATTGACTGTAGTTGACGCAACGCACGAATCGTCAGGCTGCAATCTAAACCCAATGGTTTCTATTGTGGATTAAGATATTAAGCGAAACTCAATCTACAGTATATTACAATCCTGAATGTTGGTCATTTTTTCTAACATGTCCGCCTTGGCGTTTACCTACGAACGGGATAACGGAAATGAATAAATTTTGATTGGTAGATAGTTCCGTTCAGTTGGAGTTAAGTGCAAGTTGTTTCAGATCGCGATTTTGCGTATTTCTCGAATTATCGGCCGTTGAAGTTGTAAACATTGCTATCGTCTCGCTAGAAAATTCCAATATGGCGTCCCCACTTGACCAAAATGGCGCTGAACATTCGAGCGCCAATCACGTGCTACCAGTGATACCAGCGACATTTTCTTCACTAGATCCCGAATTTCTAATTATTATTCAAGTAATATACCTCAGAGTACTATATCACAAAATGGGAAGGTGTTATGAATAGATTAAGTATTTAAATTGTCAAACGTTTGGGAATCCTAATTCTAATTATCAATAACTTATTTATGATGTTGAAATAATTCATGATATCAGAGTTCATTGATATACAACTGAAAAGTAATTATGGTGTTTTAGGTTGTCAAGTTCTATAAATTAAAATACATTGCATTTGACCTTTTCCCATGTACACCTTGTGGATTCTTGGGTCTTACTAGGATATCAAAGTATTAGTAGAGACGATTTACAAGTAATTGAATATTCGATAATACAAACTTCTTTAATCATAAAATGGTACAAGCACCTTTTGCAGGTTTCGCGCCTAGTGAACCATTTTTATGGATAAATGGATAGATTTTATCCTCTATTTGAAATTTCTGACAGTTCGAAGACATTATCATCAGCATCGCTATAAGGCGTTGGATAAATAAATATTTAATAACTAATTTAAAGAATTCAAAGAATCAAGTATCAAACTAGCAGGGGAAGGGGGCGGTGAAAATCCCGTGTACAGTAAAATTAATATCACGAATAAAGCATCCTAATATTTGATCCGTCGTTCAGTTATTATAGAATATCCTATCCTCAATTAAATATATTACTTTGAATATTTTAATGCTAATTTTCCCCGACCAGTGAAGTCGTTTACCCTCCCCCCACCCGTCCCCCGTTCTCATTTAAACGGAATCACCCCTACAGTCAATTGTGTGACACTGAGCGGGGCACAACTTGTACGCTGTCGTAAAAAAGAGAACTAGTTTTGGGGTTGCGTGCTCGAATGAACAAGGGAATAGATAGCGCTCATCCAAATTCTTGTTTCCGTCTTGCATTTCCTATTTTCTTCGTCAATCATAATTTGATAGCCGCGCGTGTGGCGTACGTAGGGGGGGGTGGGAGGTGGATGGGGGTGATGGTGGTGGTGGTGGTGGGTTGAGTGGCCTCCAGCACGCTCTCTCTCTCTCTCCTTCTCTCCTTCTCTCCCCCAGCTCCGTTCGAGTGATGCTCCTCAGTGCCGCCCCCGTCTGGCTTCGCTCGCGTCCGTCATTTTTCTGACGACCCTATAATGCGCAGCCAGTCCACTGCGGCAGCAGGGCGAGAGCCGGCATTACGGTTTTCCCATTGGCTTCTTACCCGTCCATAATACAGTAATACGTTTAGAGTGAATAATGATGACGTGGTGCGGATTTTTATCGTCGCGCCGCAAACAGAGCAGGTGTGTTTCCATAGACGTGTCGCTGTTCCATTGTTTTCGTTCTACCTGCTGTACACCTTTATTGTGCATCGTAATTGGCGATCGCGGTAGACTATAAAAATGCGAAACCAATTACAACTGTATCCAGGTAACAACAGATTATGTAATGTGACATCAGTCTTTCATCATTAGGTGGAAATCCTTAACCTGATTTTTGAAATAATGCAATAACGATTTGACAGAATATTCTGGTATAACGCGATCTTGGGTTCGATTCCCAGGGACAATTTTGCATATTCGTGTCTCATTGCGCTTGATATCCGATTCAATTTAAGTCTGGACTCTGGCGTTGTTTTTCACTCTCCTTGAGCAAACATTCTAACGCTGCTTAAGTCTTAAAGTAATACAGTAAAACATGTACAGTAATGACTTGAATTTCAAGAAATATCCATTCTGACAATGGAGTCACGTTGGATTTCTTAATACTCATGAAAACATGTGAACACATTTATTTGAAATTTCAAAATCTTGAACAACTCCATCCAATCTTAGCGAAACAATTTTTTAAACTACCCAACCTCAAATATAAATTTTTTATTAAATTTAATAAATGAGTCAATATTAAAGCTTGGCCTCTTTATAAATTTCAATATTATAGTTTGGTCAAGCTTTAATATTGACTAATTTATTAAATTTAATAAAAAAATTATATTTGAGGTTGGGTAGTTTAAAAAATTGCTTCGCTCAGATGATACGAAACACAATGAAATCAAGGCAAGAACGATTCTTTTGAACACCACATATCGATTACTATGAAACTGGACATAGTTCTTTATGGAACCCACCCTTAAGTATACTAGCTCATTTTCATCTTATCAATCCTATTCCTAGAGTACGAGACAAAAATACACTAATTTTTGACAAAACGCAGGGCTTAACGAAGTACGACATGACTTGGGTCTATCAAAATAACGATACAGGGTTAACACATTAGGGATACGATCGATCAACAGAAGTATACCAATGCATACATCTACCTTTAATTACAAGCTGCAATTTATTTTAGATTTCTTTTAAAAATACAATTTTTTTCGCGTTGTCGCATTGCAGGATACCGGGCTTGGTCTAGCCAAAGGAAACGTTGAAACCCCGGCACAACTGTATAAGACTTAATCGACTGCACTGTTCCTGATGATCAGCTTTAATCATTGGGAGTTCTGTTTCGTAAAAAATTAGTTGAAGTCATCCGTGAATCACAAAACTAGTACAGCTAAAAAAACTTGCGGAAAACGAATGCCGGTTTCTATTTAGGAATAATTATGCAAAACAATGTAGTTGTCATTAAGCAGAAATAAAAATAATTCGGAAACAGTAACGACATTCTTGAACTTTGAACAAAATTGCTATTCAGATTTGTGGTTTTCAAAATGCTTCTAGCGAAATTATTTTGTCATCCAGTTTACTTAGTCGAGTGGAACATTTTCTCACCTCTTGGCTAACTCAGTCAAATTCTTGGTATACATGACCTTCACGTATAAATATTTTTATTCGAGCACAATTAAAGCAATTAAATCTGGCAATAGAGAATTCCGCTTCAATAATTTGCTAACCACTAATCGGAATAGAAAATTCTTTTAAAGTTAAAGAATGTCTTCACTGTTTTCGAAATTTTTTATTTTTTCCGTTATTGCCATTCGTGGTTGACTGCCTTCAACATATGGAGTGCAGTTAGCCAGATTGTTTGGCGAGCCACCTCGCATTCCTGCATCATTCATGTTTTTTTTTCTTCTTTCGTTTTCCAAATGGCAACCCACAGTGGATAATGCACATACTTGCACGCGATATACAGACCAGGCCAAATTCAACGCGGTCAACCAAAATCCTCCTGGGATCCATCGTCTAATTAAAAAAAAACAGTTCTGTAGAATGCTGCCACACATAATTAGCGTTGAACAGTTTTCCAACATGGAAAGAAATTGTGATCGAATTTTGTTGCCAAAATTGTGATCCTAAATTGTTATATAATAATAAGAACGTCTGGATTATATTCAATAAAAATTGGGGTTGTGTCCGGGACAGGCCGGACGAAATGGGACGAACAAGCGTTGACGATAACTCCTCTGGAGATGTGGATGTTGCAAATTTGTTAGATGTGAATCGTTATCGTCTTATCTGTAGCGTCAATTTCCACTGGTTTCAAGTTTAATTTTTTCATTTTAAATAATATTTTACTATTATTATATTAGAGGATTTATCGCCAACTCTTGTTCGTCTCATTTCGTCCGGCCTGTCCCGGGCACAACCCCCATTTTTAGTAAATTGTTATGTTGTGCTCAAACTCTTGAACCGATGCAGCAAAGTAAAAAAAAAATTCAGAAGCACGAAACACGATAGCAGGACCATATTCATCATTGATTTATCGTAGATGCAATTAGGTTGCTTGATGACCAGGTCACGGGAAAAGTGTAGGCGCTTTTCCCCGACTTTGTCCTAAGTGTAGACTCGATAAAAGGAGAAAGGGGCAATCACACAATGCACGCGTGCTATGCAGGGAAGCTCCGTATTCTTCTACGCTTGAACTGTTAATGCGCACGAGTACAGTAGATAAGCATTTTGTATCAGCCCATCTCTTAAGTTCTTGGCCCAGTTTCGGCGCCCACAAAGATGGGTTGCGGGATCTCAAGAGAATGTATACGAGTACCGGCGTCTCAGCTCTCGATGACTCTGCATCTGGCTCGGTTGTGGTGGCGCCGGCTACGAGTGCCACCAGTCGGCAGTTTTTCCAATTAACAATGAAACATTTGCTGTGGAAATGTAAAATGCAGCGTTGTCCAAACAATGGCGCGCTCGCGCCAGGGCTCTAAGGTCAGCGCAATTGAAGTGTACAGAGAAAATGACCGTGAATAATCGATCCTATTTCGTGATATTAATAGTACGCCGAGGTATTCATTAAATAATAATTAGAAATCTGGTGATCTAGTGGGGAAGATGTCGCTGACATTAATGGTTGCACGTGATTGGCGCTCGAATGTTCAGCGCCATTTTGGTAAAGTGGAGAGAGACGCCATCTTTGAATTTTCCGTCGAAGCGATGACAATGCTTAAAACTTCAACGGCTGATATCTCGAGAAATACGCAAAATCAAGATCTGAAATAACTTACAACCAACTACAAATTAACGGAACTATCTACAGTTCATATTTTATAAAATTTCGTTAAGCCGTTCGTAAGTAAATGCCGAGACGGACTGGTAAAAAAATTAATAAAAAAGAGGAGAAACCTCTTGGATTATAATAATATGTGTTTATTTAGTGGAAATGTATTTATCAAAATAGTATTAAATGAAATATTGATTAACCACAATTGTCCTGTATACCATACACGTCGTGGCCCAGTTGGTTTAGCGACTGACTGTGGCTCGGCGGTCCCTGGTTCGATTCCCGGCGCGGGCTCTCGAAAATGTCGATCCCGGGGTACTGGTCGCTCCCATCGCATAGTGCCTGAGCACCATGAGGGGGACGTAACGTCTGTAGTGCGGTTGACTACACTTGATTGGGAAACAAAAAAAATATATATTGAAAGTCTAATACGCGCATCGTTTCATATCCAATTCTGTTCTAGACACATTTCGCAACATATATTGATCAAATGAAAGAGTTGCTATGAAATACAGCGAAGAAACTAATTTCGAATATTGCTCTCAATTCAAGGCGTCTAATGGTGCCACAAAATTGTGGACCATGACTAAGAGACCAGGTGAATCTGGACCAACTGGTATGCGTTGCGCTCCGTAAAGTGTGGCCACCGCCGCTGTGGAAGAGCCATCGAGAGCGCGCCACACTGTTCCATCTGCTGCTTGCCAGAGGTGCGCGCTCGCTGCCGTAGATCCACAGACCTCCACCAGCGCCAAACCAAACCATCACCGGTCTCTCCGTTCTCTCTCCACTGAAAATATATGGATCCACCGCCGCGTCTCGCTCCGCAGATCCAGCGCGTTCAACTCCCCCGGTGTATATAAAGCTGCCGACCTCGACTCGGCTAGCGTCAGTGTAACACCGACTAGCGTCGACCGTGCTTCGGGTTCTCGGATCGTGCACGAACGTGGCTTCAATCTATCGAAGAGAAAGCATTTTCTTTTCGGCGTTGTCGGAATTTGTGCGCCGGGGTTACGCGGTGGTGCCGCCAATCGTCCACGAGCCCACTTCGTCGTTACTCCATCCGGCTCTTTTCGCTGTGTTAAAGTCGCTGGGAGCATCCCGATAGTGACACCGGGGCTAACGGGTAACGATGATCGGCAGGAAGATCCTCGATTCGCCGACGACTGTTTCTACCACCACTACCACTACCACCATCACAACCACGGACGGTCCTCCGTCAGCGATGTTGCGATCGGGCGCCACCAGCTAGATCTCGTTCAAAAGGGAAAAGACGGACCGTGGATCCACCGGCGTCGCTTCACAGTGATACTGCGATCGTGGGGATTCTCAAGACTAAAGAAGAAACAAAACTTTAAAAAAAAAACTACGTTTGTGTGTGTGTTCGTGCGTATGTGGATGTCTCAATTTTACGAAATCTTAGTCGTTTTTTCCCCATCCCAACATCTCTTCGTGTGATTTCTTGTGGTGATTTTTAACCGTGTTCCTTCGTCGTACGACCATCCTGCGCAAAGTTTGTCGTTCAAGAGAAAATTCTGTCAGTACGGAAATAGAAAAAATCGGACGTTCTTTCTCTAAAAAATATATCTAGTCTCGTGTGTCAATTTTTCCACTTCACCACGTTTCTCCAATCAGATCGACTAACCGTGAATCGTTTCTCTTCGTAAGTTTGTGAACTTCTCAATCAATATTTCTCTACATGGATGTGTGTGTTGTGAACGTTTGACTGGATATTAAAATAATAATAAAAAAATAATAAAAAATTCGACGTTCCACTTTTCTTTTTTGAACGAACTTTTCCCCACCAAAATCATCAAAAGTCTCGACGAGACTTTGAATATTGCTAACCCTAGTTACGACGCTCGCCTCCAGGAGCACTACGATCGGCAATTCCGCTCGGCTAATCTCAATATTAGGAGAGAGCGAGAAAGATGCGACGAGCAATAGTGTGTGATTGATGAGAGAATCTAATTAAAACTCATAAAAGTTGATTGTCGGGTTGAAATTTTTTTGGCCCTGCCAATTTTTCCCAGAGACGCGCGTGACAACCTTCCGGGATAAGAAAAATTGAGCACACACACACACTAATTTTTGGCAAGCGGTGTATAGAAGAATGGATCGTTTGTAACCCATCACCCGAAATACCGTATTGTATCGTAATACCGCTGATTAGCATTTCGTATTTAATCAATATTCACATTCTCTCAGGCGCGTCGCCTCATTTTTTTTATAGTTAACGCCCGGCGGCGAACTGATTCCATCGCGCCACCGTGCGGCCAATCTCGGTACTAAGTACTCGGTATCCGGATAAATAATTAATTCGTTTTAAATTGTGGGGGGCGTGCAAGGTCGGTCGCCGATAATTCTATTGGCGTTTATTTTTATTTATTGTTGCCGTAGTCGTGACTATTTTTTATTTTTGTTCCGCGGTGAGATTGTAGCTTGAGCGAATTTATGTGGTGTTAACGTAGGGGGTGCAACAACAAAAAAGAAGAGTTTTAAAGCCGGATGACTGATTGCCGTGGGTGTCACGACGTGTGTCGGCGAAATAAATTCGACGCGCGGCCGAGTCAGGAGACAGGAGCGTCAGAAGGAGCCCTATCGTCGACGATCGAAAACCGACAAACGAAATTTCGTAAATCGTGCTAGACGACAAAGACAAACCGTCTCGACGCGTCTGACCGTAATTTGTTAGACGACGCCTTTCGCTTTCTAACTGATCGTTAATCAATCGTGTTCGCCATCCGTGTATGCGTTACTCTGTCCCTCCTCCTCCTTCTCCACACACACACACCAAAAAAAATATATATCTATCCCCCGTGTACGCTGAAATTATATACAGAATCGAATTTGTGTCGCCGCTCTTTCAATAGATGAGTTCCGGTCCACCGCCGACAGAACTTTAAACACAAAGAAAATATCGCCGAGTCGCTGTTTCCGATCGACGAGCAGTTTATGTGTACGTCATCCGATAGACCGATTCTAGTTGGACGTTACTCTGCACATCGTAACAAACTGTCCGCTGGACTGTCGACACTTGACGTGTGGTGGGGTTCACTTTGACCGTTGGTCAGCGTTGTGACGATGCATCTCGCGACTCGTTTTCGGGGTACCGGTGTCGGACAGGACGCGACCAGTGCCGTACCTGCTCTAATGTTGCTGGTCCTGTTGCAACACCTCATGTGCCATGTTGGAGACGTCTCTGCTGTGAACGGTAAAAAAAACGTTTTTGTGACTTTCTTTGAGGGGTTTCTTACTTGGTGTTGATTTATTTTAGTCTCACTCAAGTTGAAGTTGCTAATTTGCATAATATTTATTTAATGTCGTCGCAATACAACTCGTAAATAATTTCTGATGAAAACTGTTAAAATATTTGTAAAGATATCGTTCCTTTTGTCGTATTATTCATGTAACTTTCGGATTATTGCTGCTATATGTATTCGTTAAAAAATATATCCGGATCAGCTTGTGCTTCTGCACTTTTTATTTGCAAATATGATTAGCAAATATGATATGTACTGTACATGGAAAAACATCCTGAATATTTTTATTATTCCTTATCATTAACGTCCCTTCATCAGAATTTTTATTCTGATAAAAGACTATTCCATTATTTACAAGAACAAACCTATAGTAAATATTAATCGAGAACATTAATTTCGGGACAGACCGAACGAACGAGACGAAATTAATGTTCTCGATTAAATCACACAGGCGTTCTGAAAAAATCTTCCACATTAGTAAGTGTACTGTACATGGATGGGGAAAACATATTGAATCTTTTTATTTTTTGGGTAGTGGCTTAAATTGTCAAAAATTCGCTTACTTCTGTTGAATATAATTTCTCAAATGCCACACCTTCTGACTTTTTCTTGCTAAAAAAAAGAACGTTTATTGATTAGAAGCCGCAAAGGTGGGAAAATTCGTTCGTGTATTTAAAGTGGTGAAAAACAAAGTGGTATTAGTGATTTTTTGTTCAATCTTAAAGTGTAAAAATGCTTTCTTGACATTTCAAATTATCGAGAAAAATCATCTGTGATTAATCCAAGTCTTTTGTATGCGCCGACATAGGGCAGAAAAAGTTGGACTGGTACACGGAACCGTATTATAACACTTCCAGTAAAACCTATTTTGTCTTAATTCAAAATACAATCCTGGCATGTTTACTATCGATAGAAACTGTGACGTGTTGATTTTGTTGCTCGCCGATAGAGGGCATCACAAGTAAATGGTACCGTATTGTAACACTTAGATTAAATCTATATATTCTGAATTAAAAAAAGAGACAAATTACACTACTCTGTCTTTTACCCCTTCATTGCCAATTTGCCTTGCCTCGCCTTATGGTTGCACCTGTACCTGGCGTCTCCAAATTTAGGGTCGCGCTGCATTCTGAAATGTGGACGCTGCCTGGTGACCAGCCACAGTGGCGAGTCCAAGTTGGACACCAGAAACATTTTTCACGTATGCGGTTTTGCGTTGTTCCGACCGCAGACCCCGTGTCTGTGCTCAGTTGTGCGTAATGGCCGAACATCCCCCTGAGTCCTTCTATATGTCAAGTTCAAATGACCGTCATCCCATAAATAGTCAGTCTGGAACTAGTTCACACGAAACTTTCCAGCATGAGCATGAGCGCAGGTCAAAACTCATAAAGTCTTTATTTTCGGAATTGTTCGGAAGTTTAATGATTATTTAATCCTAAGTTGTGGACCGCCCTAGCACTGCTTCGCCGTAAAACCTTTCCCCTGTTTATCTTTAGTCTGGATAACTGCTCCAGACGAAAGAAGAAGCAGAAAAAAACCCCACCAACAAAATTAGTTGAAAGCATTAGCTGGAAATGACTAATAAATGCCTCCCCAAATAATTAAGGTCCAACAATATGCCGGATTTATGCGCCAGTTCACAACAAAAAAATCGTAAATAATTGTGAACGCGAAACGGCTAATGAATATCTTAAAATAAATTAAGGATGTTAACAACCTTTCGTCTAACGAGCTTTTCCTAGAAAGCTGTAACGAAGAAAAGTTTGGTGGTCGACAAAGTGGATTCGCTAATCGGATTACAAATTTTTTTGTTGATCGTGAACGTGGCCATGAAATTTCAAATGGAGTTTCTCGAAAGTAATTGAAAGTCATCTCTGGGCGTTATGGTGGAATTCCCCACCATGCAATTGCCATGCAAATGACTTATTTGTTCTTTTTAAAAACATTTTTACCTGTACCCCGGGACTCGCCCACCACAAGTCTGGCTCTCAACCACCTGAGCTATGACGTACAATCTCCTAATTGGGCAACGCATTCCGGGTGGCTGGAAAATTTGCAATGCTTGGACAATATTGAGCCCGTAAAGTACATCCAAGGTACGACGGCTGTGAGTTTCCGGAACTCTTTTGAGGTTTTGGTAGACGTGGTCTCCAGAGGGTATTTAGTAGCACACATTGCAGTCATTAGCATTTCTGTTTGTCCGCGCACCCGCGATACAGCGACCATTTTCGTTGGCCGCAAGATTCCACGTGTGGCCGGAGCATCTCCACCACCACCACCTCCCCACCCGTCCCCTGCGCCACTACCACCACTGCGACCCACCCTTGATTTCTGTGGTCCCCGATTTAGGAATTGTCGCCAGACTCGCCGCATCTACACTTTGATTTGTATCATGCTCGCTTGGACCGGCGCGTTCATGGCCGGCCGCACAATATAGCTAATGAGGCGAACGGGGCGAAAGTTTGTCTTCCGAGCTGGAGGAGGAGAAGGAGGGGGAGAATTCAGGCAACGAAGACCCGATGTGTCATATTGGCTGTTCGCAATCTAGCTTGTGG
>JAQGBY010004001.1:0-17691 GCA_034698785.1 Mycogona germanica | reverse complement strand
GAAATCGACGACGTCATTCTTTTGATGTGGAGACGCCATTTTTTAAAGTTTGAAGCCAAAGGGAAACGTTACAAAAGACAAAATTTTGTAAAGCTAGTTTTATTATGTTTTATTGAAAATTGAGATCTGTCGCTTTGTCACTAGCAAATTATGATAGTGTACTTACGGTGTGTTCATTTTTATGCAATTTCATTGAGCCGTACTGAAATTTTGCTCTGCACACCAAAATCCAATTCTTAGTTTTATAATATAGGATAATATGCACAATACTCCCCAAGACCTAATGCTCCATCGGCCTGTCAGGCAAGAGATTCATGCACTAATGAAACTGCCATATGCCATACATAACCAGCAGACTAAGAGCATCACTGAGAGAAGTCAGATATTACCAAAAAGCCCAGCCTGCGAAATGTTGGTGAGCCACATGGGATGTGGGAACCACTGGCCAGCTGGCTCACCATTTTATTTCCCGGCCATGCTAGACACTGCCTAACAAACTCCTCAAGCCTACAAATAGTGGGGCATGACAGATTTAAAGCACATCAGTGCAGGTTAGATTGTGATGAGAACCACCATTGCTCATGTGGTGTGGGAACTCAGAATTCCATCCACCTTGTCAGAAAATGCAGGTTTGTTAAAAATGCAGTTGTAGCGGCAGCAGCTGGATGATCCAGCTGCTGCACTTTGCAGATTTTCCCGCCTCGCCCACAAATCTCCTAGTCATGTGTACAACACCATCGGAATCGTGCTTTGATGGTCTTTCCAATGGTGTACTAGCGGCAACACAGTGATGCGAGAGGAGCCAAAATGTGCATGCGCCAAAAAAAGGGAGAAAAAAATGGTCGCTCGCATGAATGATACACAAAAACGTGGTGCATCTGCACCGGATTTGCCAGATTAAGAGCTGGATGACCCCGAGTATCGTGCTACGAATGTGTCGGGGTCATCCAGCAGTGATTTTTGTTGGAACTGGACAGTTCCGATGAAGAAATTGAAGTTGAAAGTTAAGTGTCTTGTGCACATTTTTGGGCTGGCCTCCTTCCCGAAATTTGGGTGTGGCATTTGGCCAAACATGATGATCAGGCCAGTCCAGCATTCCCATTCCAGGGGAGGTCGGGTGATGATGATGATGAATTCACTGAAGTGACAGATCACAACAGGAAGATTCTGTACCCCTCAGTGCTTAGGCACTATGTGAGAGGCACATTTTCACCAGTACCCCGGTCAGAGCCGCGCCGGGAATCGAACCCGGGACCGCCGAACCACAGTCCGTCATAAATCAACTGCGCCACTACGGGACGGGACGACCATGACAGGTCCAACCAGCATCATCACCGACAAGCTAAGTGCAGACTCAGACCCCCTGGAGATCTTCATAGTGTTTTTGCTGGATGCTATGGTGGAGGACATAGCCACAGAGTCTAACAAGTATGCTGGCCAGCAGTTGGCCAGCATGACCCTCACCCCCAAAGCGCGGTTCCAGCAGTGGTCAGACATGACTGCTGATGACTTCTGGGTGTGGCTGGCCCAGGTCATCCAGCAGATGGTGATCAGCAAGCCCACTGTAAAGAGCTACTGGTCCAGCAGTGAGCAGATGGAGACCCCTTCTTCCAGCGCTACATGCAGGAGTGCCCGGTTCAGCATGATCACCCGGTTCATGCATTTTGTCAACAATGTGGCCATCCATCAGGAGAAGGACACCCACCCCTGCCGAAGCATTTGGAAATGCCTACAGCCCAGGTCAGACAGTTTCGATTCATGAGAGTCTCCTCCTGCACATGCACAAGGGCAACCTGGGTTGGAAGCAGTTCTTGCCCCTGAAATGCACCTAGTTTGGCATGAAATTTTTCATGCTGTGTGAGGCCAGCACCAGGTATGTCTGGTCGTCCATTATTTACACTGGCAAAGGCATGGCTCTGGGAGAAAAATATAAAAGTGAGCCCCAGACAGTTCAAGTTGTGATGAACTTGCTGGACCGCTGCTGGACAAGGGCTACTGTCTCATGGCCAACAACTCCTATATGTCCCCCTACTTGGCTGACCTACTGCTGACCTGGAGGACTGACTCGTTTGGCACCATCCGGATCAACAGAAAGGACATGCCACCCAAAATGAAGGCTACCAAAGTGCAGAAGGGTGAGCTGGTGGCCTTCACCCGGGGCAAGGTGCGCACAATCAAGTGGCAGGACAACAAGGACATCCACCTGCTGATCACCATCCATGATGGCACCTTTAGAAACGTTCAGTGCCGGGGCAAGACTGTGGCCAAGCCAAAGGTTGTCCTGGCCTACAACACCTTGGGTGGAGTGGATCGGGCTGACCAGTGCCTGGCCTATTATGACTTGGTCCTGAAGAGGAGCCGGGTCTTCTACAAGAAGATCCTCCATCACCTGGTCGACCAGGCAATCTGCAATAGTTTCATCATCCAGAAACAGCTTGGTGGGCTGGCCAAGACGTTGCTGGACTTTCAAAATGCACTGGTGTGATCAATCTTACTGGCCCATTTTCACTGTGGCAGCCAGCAAGGTTCCCAACCTGGCTGCCCATCCAGCAGCGCCTGTCTAGCACGTCTGTTGGAGCGGCACTTTGCCAGGCATTTTCTGGCAACGCACCAGCCAACCATCAAGGAGGTGTATTGTGTGCAGTTCAAAGACGAATGACCAAGGAAAGAAAATCTGAAAACAATCTTGATTTTACTGTCCAGCATGTGATGTCGGATTGTGTATCAATCCGTTCTTTGAGCTGTACCACACCCAGACCAGTTTCTGACAGGTAATACCGCCTTCATTTTATCTTTCCAAATTGCCAGCTGTCAAGTGTCTAGGGCTTTCGGATTGAAAGTTATGAATTTTTTTTTTTTAAATATACTTTTGAAAATTAATGTGCTGGTGGCATGTTGCACATTGACAATTTAATTTGCCGGCTATAGGGTTAATGAGGCAGGTGCTAATTTAAGCCTTTAGCCAGCGAATTAAAATCCGCCAAGTCATGGTACTGGTGAATTAATTTTAAAAAGTGATGATTTTTCATTCAAAAAATTATCAATTATGAACCGGATGTCCTAGACATTTGGCAGTAGGCAATTTGGAAAGGTCACAAATGCAGCTTGTGTGATTACAAATTTTAATTGCCAGAAGTACTGCTCCAGCACCCAATCCGACAATTTGAATCCAGCACCCAATCCATATCAGGAATTGTGGCTCTGGCATGTGATGCTAGAAGAAGGGGGTTGTCCAGAAGCTGGACCAGCAGCTCAAAGGTAGAGGCTCCTTCTTCTGGCACTGCATGCTGGGGCCATGCATCCTGTGGAGCTGTACTGCAATTTTTGGTTACAGCCTACCTGCATTAAAGTTCCTTTCAGTATTCACATGCATAAACACTTTCATGGTATCCAGGGGGTCTGGCTCAGCACTGTATTTATCCATTGTGTTGGTGCTAGGCCATGGAACCCCCTGGATGCAATAATCTAGCCATGCTGGATGGCCAAAAGCTGGACACAGGCAATAGTACTGGGACTGGATGCACACACACACACTTTCACTTCAGGTCACCTAATTTTGGCCAACCAAAACTATTATTGGATGACACATGTTGTATCTAGCACCTATTCCGTCACTGTCTGGCACTTATTTACGCAAACTGGCAGCTGCTGGATCTCCTACAGTTGAGATTTCATGCACAAGGTAATTTTAATGGTCTGGTTTTTATGGGTCACACTTTATTTTGCCCCTCCCGCATAACTGTGTTGCCGCCAGATGGTGACACAGGGTGACATGAATCCAATGGTGTTGGAATCATGACAAGGGGATTCATGGGTGAGGGGCAAAAAATTGGCAAAGTGCATCGTCGGGACATATCCGATGCTGCCGACTAAGGGATTAAAAATTAGCATGCCCTTAAGAACAATTTCCCCTCCACTCAACCCCTGACTACACTGCTTGGTTTGATGCTACCTCAATTTCATGAACTCATTCAAGAATTCAAAAGTTATGCTACAATTATGAAACTTAGATCAATATCTCACTTATATCAAATAAACAATCCTAATTGTGGCATACCCAATACACTTAATGGCCAATCACACCACCACATTACAACACAGTCCATGAAAATTTATGTTTACTTAGGCTGGAATACTTGGTGGTTCTGAAAATGGATACTGAGACATGTCCCAGTCTTGGCAGAAGTACCAGCAAAGGACTCGTTGGTGTGGCTTAAACACCGGGCCACAGTAGAGGATTACACTGATTAGGTGTACACATTATGACAACCAATTGATGGAATTGTGGCCATGGTGACTCAGAATTCAGAACGCCACCCCTTGCAACTGTCTCATGTCCCCCCCTGAAAAATGCCTGTGTCCAATTGTAAATAACACTATACACCTCCTCCCTCTCACACATGTGCACACTCACACTTGGAGCCATATGTAACAAAATGACCAATATGTTTTGTTGTAACCACTTGGCTGATAGTGGTATCCTTCCTTACCTCTACCACAATTACGCTCAATACCACAACAGTACTGTCTGCAAACACACTATCATTTGTTCATTGTTCTGTCTGCTCATTTATGTTGGATACTATTGATATCTGTTTTGGTCTTGCCTCTGTTTACTACTGTGTTTTATACTGTAAATGCATATGGCCAAGGTCATGGGCTGCTTAATGCATTTGCGCTGGAACCATCAGTGCTTCACTTATTCAAACGGATGACGAAATTTGTTAGAAGCCGCTTTGGCTCAAGGAAATGACATTTTCGATTATTTCAAGAGTTAAAATTTCGCAAAGAATTGTTAAAATATATGTACATTCTGTATTTAGTGTCCATTTCATTGGGTCACCCTGTAGTGTATCATATAAAAATGTGCCATAACTTTTGCAACAATTGCGAGGAAACGTTAACAGTAATATAATACTGCTCTCTGTTAGGCACGTATTGAATCTCACTGACTGTAAAAATGTGGGAAGAGAGAGTAACCTTGGCATAGATCTAACCATGAGAATAGGTCTAATTGAGCACTGTTAAGAATCATTGTAACTTCATCTAATCGAACACTGTTAAGAAGTACATAAATAACATCTCAAATTCTTATTTTATGCATATAGTAAAGCCAGTGAAGCAGCCGTTGGTTCGCTCTGTCAACTAATTAATGAACATAAAAAGAGTAATCCGGAATTGGATAGACACAACTATTATAATGCGTTCGTAAAGGAGCAGGAAAGGAGAAAGGAAATAGATCCTAACGATGAAACTTTCTCAGGTAAGTTTCTGGCAATATTCTTTATCAATAATGTGTAGCCAAATATTATTTTTTTTAATGTGTTAAAACGAACAGAGTCGGCGACAAACTCTTCAAATTTAGATTTTATTTAGATTTTATTCAATTTAGATTTTATTATATATAAATTATCATTTATAGGGCGGGCCTAAGCACCGAGAGGGGTGCAGAAACTCCTGTTGTAATATACATTTCAGTGAATTTAAATAATACATTAAACCACAAACCGAAATTTAATTTTGTTGGTACGACCCGTCTTAGCGCAGTATGTTAAGCGACGGACTGTGGACGAGCTGGCGATGCTCCATGAGTAAAAATATACAATTAACTGATTTTTGTGAAACGTACATTTAAAAGACATAATCTTTGTCAAAAATTAAAAATTAGAAGAAAAAATAAAATTTTCTGAATATTTCGAAATGTTTATTTTTTCTCAACCACCAGTTGGTGCACATGGCGCGGAATACATCTGTGTGAACAAAAACTGTGTAGTAACTTTTGTGGATGAATTGTAAACTCTCGTAAACTATTCAGTTGTGAATAGAGGTGTCGAGTGGTAAAGAGGTTGCGCTTTCACCTCAAAAACCCGTGATCGCGGTTGGAATTGGAAATTGTGCATATGGAAAATTATTGAAACTAGCATTGTGTTTAATCACTTTTGGGTTAAATTGTAAGTGCTAATTTAAACATCACAAAATTTCATCAATTATTGATGAAACAATTAAAATAAAATATTCATAATAAATTCATAATAAATTTATAATGAATAGGGGTTGTCTCCGGGACAGCACCGGACGAAAAAAGACGACCAGAGTCAGGGATTATGGATATTTTATTATATTTCAAGTACAACTTTGCCTCTTATATACTTATATTGTTGAAACAATTAAAGATTGAAGATAAGTAAAATTGGGCCCAACAGACATTTAAAAAAAAATTAATGTTGATTGTTACATCTCATTTGGTGAGCATGATGTCTCCTACAATTGAGAGTGTTGGGGGTGTTAAGTCATTGGCACCTCTGGTAGTGAGTCATCCTTGATCACTTTAGTGTCATGTTTTGCCGGTCAGATGTGAGTCTCACCTACCTTTACCATTGAACTCTAGTCAGGTTCAAGACTGCCATTGTTGTCCATCTCTGCTTAGGTGGCTTCCAGCACGAGTGCTGCTCTTCTGCCTTCTCCCTGAGGATGTTCCTGGGTCCAAGAATGTTCTGCACATCCCGTCCACCTCCTCTCCTATCAGGAGGTCAAAGTAATCCACTAAAAGAGTGCCACCATTATGTTTTGGAAATATGGCACCTACAGGGACCCTACCTCCTGGAAGGAGATGTTAGAGCTTCCTGTTCCTGTTCTTCCTGTTCTGCCTCTTGATTTTCACTGCCAAGGTAGAGATGCTCTTGCTCACTGCCATGTCTAGGATTTGGTCCAGCTCCCACCTGGTCATTGTACCATCTCAGCCAAGTGGGTCTTCAAATGGAAGTTGGATGGTGCTGCCCAGATCCATCAGTACAAAGCTTATCTCCTCTCATGTAGGTTCTCTCAGCATTACAGCTGGGACTATGCTAAGATGTATGCTCTGGCAGTGAGACAGGAGACTGTTAGAATCCTAGTGGTCACTGCATCTACTGCCAAGGTGACTAAGCATGTAGGTCACAAGATCGACAGTTGGCCACAAAGGACCTGGGGCAGATCTGCTATTATCGGGAATTCAAATTGATTGTGCTCAGGATGATGGCATCCTGCTCCCACCAGGCCAACAAGGTGGCTCAGCCACTTGTCAAGGTTGGGTTGTCAAACTGCCATCCTGTTGCTGCCCCAAGGGAGACTTCGGCTTTTTGGGCTGACCCTTGTGAGGCCAGCCCTCTTCTGCAAGACAACAAGCATTATGGGCAGGCTATTGGGAGCCTGCTCTACCTTGTGACTGTCTCTCACCCAGACATTTCCACTGTCTTGGGCTTCCTCTGCAGGAAGGTAGAGGTCCCCACGGAACATGACTGGACTTCCGTCAAGCTGGTACTGAGCATCTTGGTTTGTGCCTGCTAGGCTTCAGTTCTCCTCTTCTCATCAGCCCCTTCCCTTTCTGGATTGTGATGCCCCTTTTGCCCAAGCTTGAGCTGTGCTTGGTTGTTGTTTAGTTTTGTTTTGTTTGTGACACTCCTCTCCAGTGAGGAGGGGTGTTGGTTGTTACGTCTCATTTGGTGAGCACTGATGCCGGTTGGCCCAAATGTCAATGAGCCAACTGATGTTGGGTGCAGTAAAGTGACAATGCGGTGGTGACTCTACCACTGAACCAGCCACCCTGGTGCAAGGGTCACTGGATGTACCCCATACATGTGTGTACACCCACATGCTAATTTGCATGTGCATCTGTAGTGACACACATTCCTGGGCATATGAATATGCCTGGGTGTGTGCGTCACTGCATATAAATACCGGCACTAGCCAGTGTGTTAGTCACTTGTTTTCTGTCTGTTGAGCAGTCAACATGTACAGTCATGTACAGCTTGATGCTTAACTGGGCATGCTTCAGTGGCATGAACTGCTTCCAGCCAATGTTGCCTTTGTGTAGGAGCAGGCTCACACCAATCAATAATTCTCTGTGGAGTGTATGCCATCCTGAACTTCTCCAACATATTTTGGTAGACTGACCAGATCTTGAGAAGCTTCCAGCAGGGGTGGGTCTTCTCATCCTGCTGGATGGTGGTACTGTCCAGAAAGTGCAGGAGCCGGGAAATTAGACAGAACCAGTACCCCCATATATAGCTCCAGAAGAAGGGGTTCTCCACCAGTTCATTGTGGAACCAGTCAATCTTGATGTTTGGCTTCTGGATCACCCCCTGTTGGATGACAAGAGCCAGCCAGATCCAGAATTCATCCACTGGCATGTCCACCCAGCTTTGGAAGCATGACCTTGGTGGTAAGACAGTGCCGGCCAACTTTTGGCCAGCATACCTGTTGGTTTCACTCACTATTTCGCTCACCATTTCTGCATTCACAAACATTTTGATTCAATTTGCCCAAATCAGCATTGAAGGTATATATATGTAATGCTGGAGCTGGGACCAGGCACCCCCTGGAATGGAATGGTGAAAGTGGCAGGGAGCCAGGACCTACCAAATGCCAAACATGTAAACTGGAAATATCGTCTGTTCTGGTCCCACTGTTACTGTCCTGGTCATCATCGGAATTTCCGGATTCTGATGATGTTTCACTGCTGGAGGACTCATCCAGTTCATATTCGGCACTAGTGTCACTTTCACCATTACTGTCAGATGAATCCAGCACAATTCTGGACATTCCAGCACTTGCTGGATGCTTGTGCGACTTTGTTTTCGAGAGTGCCACCATTTCAATTTTTTTTTAATGTTACAAAATGTGCTCTCCTGCAACTGTTGGTGGATGCTGGCAAAGGATTGTGCTATCGGTACTGCAAATGTGTGTGGCTAATGATGTCTATCTATTTTTCACTCTATCCAATCATGTGCTATGCATTTCCCTGTGACAAGATTATGTAAATAACTGCTGGATAGTGATGACATGTGTCATCCAGCAATAATTTTGGTCGACCAGAATTAGGTGAAGTGAAGTGAAAATGTGTGTGTGTGTGTGTGTGTGTGTACAGTCCCAGTAGTATTGCATGTGTCCAGCTTTTTGGCCATCCAGCATGGCCATATTTTTGCATCTAAGGGGTTCCGTGACCCAGCACCAGCACCACGGATAATTAGTGCTGACCTGGACCCCCTGGATATCGTGAAAGTGTTTGTACATTGAATACCATTCACCAGAAAGTTACTGGAATGCAGGTAGGTGGCACCAAAAATCCAGCATTGCTGGATTGGATACAGGATGCGAGACCAAAGCATGTGTGGCCCCATCATGCAGTGCAGGAAGAAGGGGCCTCCACCTTTGAGCTGCTGGTCCAGCTTCTGGACAGCCCCCTCCTTCTAGCACCACATGCCAGAGCCCCAATTCCTGCGCCGGATTTGGGTTGTCGGATTGGGTGCTGGAGCTGTATTGTCGGTAATTTTTTTTTTAATTCACTTAAGTGTATATCACGACAGGAGTTTCTGTACCCATCTCAGTGCTTAGGCACTATGTGAGAGGCACATTTTCACCAGTACCCCGGGATCGAATAATCAAGAGCTCGCACCGGGAATCAAACCCGGGACTGCCGAACCACAGTCCGTCGCTAAACCAACTGCGCTATGACGAGTCGTGCAAAATTTAAATTTGTGATCCAGCAAGCTGCATTTGCGACCTTTCTAAATTGCCAATTCGAAGGCTAAAGGGTTAATAACACATTTTCTGTTCCTATCCGGTTCCTATTGATCTTGTCAGATGTCAAAATATGTAGCAGATTTGAAGAACCCACGATATTTGACATTTTTGGTTCACTACACTTGATTCAGACAAGGTACTGGTGTCCAACGTGAAGATGCTTCTTCAAGGTGGCACGGAAACATCTTCAAATGTCCTCATCTGGTTCCTCATCCACATGATGACATATCCAGAAGTGCAGGCCAAGATTCACCGAGAAATCGATGACGTTATCGGTAGGGAAAGAATGCCATCCTGCACAGATCAGGCCATGACACCCTACACAATGGCGGTCATAACGGAAATTCTACGAATAACAACAATGGCACCTCTCGCACTGCCACACAGGTAATTACGCAAACAAAACACCAACAGCTTAGTGGTTTGTAGCCCTGATAGCACGAAACTATACTTTACACGAAAAATTCAAAGAAAATGAACTCTGACTGTGGGATAAGCACTGGGAATTTCAGGACTACAATTGGAACTCGGCAACAAAGATAGTTTTAACATAAAATTTAAAACTTTACTTTCTATGTTTAAGATTTGATTTTTGTGAAACACATGGTATCTAACAGTTTGTAATCGTTCTCCCCGACATGGTTAACTATTTATCCGGAGGGACAATCTACCCTCTATTTTTAAGTTTGACCTTTAACTTTTTCACTTTCCAGCCCCATTTTTCGATTTTACTAGGATGTGCACAATAGCACACCATTACCGATTTCAACTGACGGGGAGCGTGGTTGCTACGAAAGCTATTGATAGCCAGAGATACTGTAAAAATCCTTATTATATTTTTAAATTATTGGGTAATGACGAAAGTCTTGGGTGAGTTCTTACGTTTGTTTTTGGTGTTTCGCAAATTTTATAATATATGAAACTCCAAATAACTGTGTAATGTGTAATAACATGTAATACTGAGTCTCTGTAAAGAACTTGCTGCCGAATTAGATTGTCGGCCTACAATCACTCTCCTCACACTTTAATTACACAATAAAATCGGCTCCCCACCCATCTCACTTGGATAAAAGATACGACTGTTACTGTGATAACGTGTGCCAACAGTGAGTCATTTCTGGTGCAAGGAACAAATTGCGAATAGTAATATTTGTTATTGTCATAGTTTATTTACATGTAAATTAGTGTCCCAAACGTCTTCATACACGAAGACTTTTGGGACACTGTAGTCTCCCCCCCCCTGCTTTTTTTTACAAATGCCCCCTGTGTTTGTCCACAGTGTTTTAAGTTGTGTCTAACTTAGGTTAAGTCAGTGGCCTCTTTCTCCTTAGTCAGACCCTTGCTCGAATACTGTAGTCCCATCTCGGATCCCCAGTCTCCATCATATACAAGTATGTGGGGCTTATAGAAGAAATTGTAATGATCCAAAGGAGGGGCTGTTAGATTTGTTAGCTGTAGGTTTGGTCGAGTGGACAGTCATAGATATTTAATTTTGGAAATAGATAAGGAATGAGCGGAATGCTGGACGCAAAACCAAAATGGCGATAAGAGTTGGCGAAAATGAAAAAATTAAACTAGAAAACTGTGGGAACTGACACTACAGATAAGACGATAACGATTCACATCAACAAATTTACCACATCCACATCTCCCGTGGAAAATTACTATTTATAATTACCCAAGGTAGACAGTACCGGTGTCACCCAACACCACTTGCGATCATCAGCTGTCTTTAAAATGATAAAAATGAAAAATTTTGGAAATAAAACTAGAGCACCTCGGACTTGACCGCACGCACTGGTTGTGCGACCAAATCAGAAGACTGCGAAATTACAAAAAAAAGCCAAAACGTAAAGTAAACGTAGACACAGGGAAAGAGGGAAGGGGAAAAGAGATAGGTGAAATCGTCATCGAACAACAGCTGGTCAGTTAACAAAGGGTTGGAGGTCCAATTGGCGCTCCAGTGGCGTTAATGTGTACTAGGCACTCTTTTGTTTTTTAGCCCTAGTATCCACGTAGTTCTAAATGAATTAATCCGTGTACAAAACGCCATGAAAAAACACTTTGGCATTAATTTAGCTCAACGCTATACCGAATGCTAACGGTAAATTAAATGCAGGCAGATACAGGCATGCCCCTTAAATTCGCCACAGCATGGTATATAAAAACAGAAATGTCCAGAGTAGTAATCACAAATATAGAGTGGTATACACCAATGTATTCGAAAATAGATAAGGGATGAGCGGATGAGCTTTATAGTTTAATTTTTTCATTTTCAATAATAGTTTACTATTATTATATTCGAAGAGTTTCGCCAACTCTTATCGATATTTTGGTTTTGCGTCCAGCATTCCGCTCATCCCTTATCTATTTTCGAATACATTGGCGTGTACCACTCTATAATTGTGATTTAATTTTGGTGTGGGAGTCATTAAAAGATCACAGAAAAGAAATCATTATCAGGTTGTTGGCTCAAATTCTGAAGAAGTGGGACCTCAATGTTGGAAAAATTGTTGGTGCGGCTGCCACGAGGAGTAGAAGTAACCCAAAATGGTTGGCCTTATAAGTCGGGATTCGTACTTCAACTCTTATTTCCCCAAAGAGTTTAGACATTGGAATAATAATAGAACCTCAAATACAGCGTCCTTAGCAGTCCTCTGGCATCCGCCACAGGCCTTTCCGGGCTTCTTGCAGGTAAGTAATGTATATAATGGTACTGATTGTATTGAATTTAAATATATTTAATGAATTATTCTGTAGGGCTGCTCTTATGATGGCCCATTCATTAGTCATACCTCAAGCAAATATCCTCACAATAATTTTTGTGAAAATCCATTTTTGTTATATATACTTATGTTTTGCACATTCCAACGTTACTAAATTTTGATTGACGAACATACTTGTGGGGCTCATGGTTTGGTTCCATGACCATAGGTTTGGTTCATGGTCATGGTTTGGTTTGATTTCAGCACTGGTAGCACTGGTAATGACTATATGTTTATTCAATAAAGGGCACTAGTTTAAAAGACTTGTTCTTTCATATTGTGTGATTAATATTGTGCCCATTCTCCTATTTGTTACATTTAAAAATAAAAGAAATGAAAATTTAAAAATTGGTATCAAATTATATATATATATTAATAATGATTTTAGTAACTTAATTGCTCAATTACTTTTAAACATTATACCATAGGTCTAAAGTGGAATGCTACGTCCATGGTTATCGTATCCCTAAGGATACTTTTGTCCTGGCTAACCTTTGGAGTATTCACAACGATGCCAAGTCCTTCCCAGAACCAGAAAAATTCAGGCCAGAGCGATTTCTAGATGAAAATGGAATGTTTGTTCGCCCGGACAATGTCGTGATCTTCGGTCTTGGTTAGTCACCATTTGGTGTCATCTTAATTTACCCTATCTTGTCGTACGTAGGGCTACGACTCGTCGTAGCCCAGTTGCTATTCCGACTACTGACTGTTGCTTGGTGGTTCTGGGGAACTGGTGAAAATGTGCCTCTTCTCTCTTCCCTCTCAGCAGTTGTGTTCGAAGGTGGCGGTGTTAATGCTCACGACCAAAAGATCGAGAATCTGAAAAGTTAAAACCGAAAAGGGGGACTGGGAGATCGTCAGGCAATTGCAGAAAAACGGATTGTTATGTGAAAGCCGGAGGTGTGAGCACACGAAATATAGGAGATTGTTGGACGTCAATTTAATCATGGAACCAGCAACAAGTGCGGGAGTGTAAGCACAAAACGTATTTATTTCACGCACTTCTGATATACAGCATACATGGTGGTTTGAAAATAAAATCAGATTACAGTAAATGAAGTATGGAGATATGACATTTCCTAACGATGGAAGTAGGTTGTAACATAGTATTGAAAGCGAAACGTGACGGAATAATTCAAAAAGTTTATGCCCGAGCTTGTTTATCGAAATTTCGCCCCCGCGGATGAAAAACGAAACAAAATTCCCTTACAAAAATGTACTATATAGTATTCGTATATGATCATATAGTAATACTCAGCTCTTTTTAAAATATTATAGTAATCCCTATAGGAATAATGTGAATATGGTTCTATGGGAATACTATATGGAAATATATAACTACAAATTCTACAAAAATAATTAAATTAAAAAACTAAATTTTCAACAATGAAAACAATCAAACTTCATTCCATTGAAATTCCATTTGCGAATGAAATATATTGCAAATCGTTTTACGTACCACGTTGCATGAAAATTTAAAAGTCCATTCCATATACATTATTATGCTTAACTTTGGAACATGTCATTCCAAAGCATAAAAATTCATGTGTTCCTCAGCAGTGTAGATAATAAGTTAATAATAATAAAGATAATAATAGATAATAAGCTAATAAGTTTGTGTGGAGGTTTGGGTTCAAATCCTGGTGGTCGAAGTTTTTTATTTTTCATATCGCTATTTTTAAAGCGCATCTCAGATACGGAATAGGTTTCTGGTTTAAAAAATAAAAAAAATTCAAAATTTTTTTAATTCAATTTTCAATAGTATAAAATGATTTTTCTTATGGTTTCAATGCAATTTTCTTTATGGTTACTATAGCAAATTAGTATAGTAATTCTTAAAGTATATTTTTGTAAGGGGTCGTGACCAGCTGTTGAAAAAGGAAGAACATTTCGATAAGCTAGCTCGGGCATAAACTTTTAGAATTTTTCCGTCACGTTTCGCTTTCAATATTATGACACAACCTACTTCCATCATTAGGAAATGTCATAACTTCATACCTTCATATACTGTAATCTGATTTTATTTTCAACCCACCGTGTATGCTGTATGTAATATCAGAAGTGCGTGAAATAAATACGTTTTGTGTTTACCATCGCACTTGTCGCCGGTTTCATGATTGGCATCCAACAATATCTTATTCAAAATATTTCGTGTAATATCTGAAAACCTTAGAAATTTGGACTCCCTAGTCATAACATGTGTCGACGACATAGTCACTCAGTCAGATTTCTATGCACTTTCAATATGTCTACTGCCTCTCTTGAGACAGCTTAGTAAGCAATGACATTTTTGTTTATGAGGACTCTATGGTGGATGCGCTGGTAGGTCAGAAAAAGCCAAATACCAAAAAATATAAACATTTCAGGATGGAATTTGAAATTTCTAGCCAAACTTTAAAAATCTTGACTTAAATGACATCATATTTTTAAACCTTCCTCATCAAATGATTTCTGGTCTACTTTCAGGTTTGCGACAGTGTGTCGGTGAAGCTCTAGCCCGAATGGAGCTGTACCTGTATACTGTGGCCATGATGCAGGCCTTCGAGTTTCGCTCGCCATCAGGAGTTATTCCATCATTTGAATCGTATTTTGGCATCACCAACAGAGCGAAACACTTTATCACACAGGCGATACTCAGGTCATGAGGTTGCGGATGTACAAATATCACTTCTTCATCATTGAACTCTACAGAAACTGGCACATTTACAAATGGCCTGTAATACTGATTGAGACTACTGCATGCTCAACAAATTACATTTTAGCCAAGTTCACAGTAGTAAATAAAATCTCAAATTTAAGACATTATCTACTCACTATACATTTTTTCGAATGTATCTCAGATTTTGGGCAAGGAAATGTTTCAATTTTGAGATTGTATTTAGTTCCTGTATAAATAGAAAGAACTTCAAAAGGAAAATAATACTCCAATCACTATGTTGGGTCTTTGTATTACGCCAGTATTGATTGTTGTCTGACCATGAACAAAGCATCTGAATCAATAAATTATTGTTTTAAAAAACAGAAAACTAAAAAAGAAAGTTGTCGTTCCTTTATTTGATGTGGCAAATGAAGAAACAAAAGTTAAACCGAGAGGGGGACTGGGAGGTCGAGCACATGTGGTCAAATAGTCATAGGGCCATCACCGCTTTCACGGGTAAGTTTAGGAGGTGACCTACAATGACGAGAAAACTATTTTCAAATATCCGAAAAGAAGATGCGTACATTCTATTTGATTCGCTTGAATACTTTATTTGTATGAGCGCATTCTGCTCCGTTGACTTCACAAACGCATCTGATGAGATAGACGTGGGTATCTATCGAAAACGTTCATGTGGCCCAGTAAGTAAACGATCTAAATCTTAAAGTTTTCAAATTTTCGGTGACTATGACGGAGTGTAGCGTTGGTCAACAAGAAAATATTTTCAAATATCCATCATTACTGTAACTGTCGTATCTCAATGCTATATCTACCTAGCTTTCAAAGTTTTGCTTTTTCGGCAAAATGGTCATTAATTCGACATCCTACTTGGCGTGCTTCGGCACTATTTTATTTACATCTCTCTGGTTTCCGGGAGATCTCCGAGACGAGTGGTGGACTTACTTAGATGGTGCCACAGATATATTTCCCCGACGAGATTCTATAATCCTGAAAATACAGAAAGAATAGCTAAGGTAACTAGGTGGTTACAAGGTAATTTTTCGTGATTAACTACTTCGTGTTTTGGATATATGTAAACCGTCAAATAAAATTGTTCAGAATAAATTAATGTGAGGTTGTGCCATTTGTTTCCGAGTAATACGTCGTTCGAAATAGCGGCGGTATTAGGGGCTCGGAATATTCAAATTATCCTGATAAAATAAATCGGTCGCTTTTTCCTAGAATCTCGGACCAGTTCGTCCGAATGGAGTTTTTATTCGTGTATCCTTCGTATTTCGATAAATTCCACCGTGGGTGCCGAAGTCAAGCCCGGGGCCATCTGCCAGATTCCATCTGCCAAATTTTATTAACACCAATCGCATGTGTCCTTCCCGGATCTCTCGGATGCCAGCGTTTCCATTGGATATAGCCACACAATTGAAATTACAATTACAAATTTTATTTAAATTACAAAATCAATTGCATCTTGGAATCGCCTGGATCGTCTGCTTTTATCTATTCGATTTAGGTGGAATTGCAAAACGAAATAGAAATTATGTTTTGATAAAATAAAGGTAGTTCCTCTGTTGATACCATATAAATGAAGTTGTAGACATGTGGACGGTCAGTCATATGCCCCCATTTGGGGGCTTCTTCCGGGTACATATTGAAATTTGAATGAAGATTTGGAATGTTATCTCTTGCTAACAACAGTTGAAAAACTAGGCAGTTGGTGTGGTGACCCATGCATGATAAGTGGTCAGATTATTACACTCCCTGAATTCAATTCCCGGCCTAGATTTTGGGCAAGAGACATTTCTCGCCTTGCTTTGAAATTGTCAAGTAGAGCGTGGAACTCCTGACTGCCTTGATGCTCTCTTTCTAGGTCTCAAGCCTAGGCTAGGCAAAATTATCAGGTCGTCTCCTGGCACTGTTAAAGTGGAGAAAGCTGGCGAATCCTCTTGCCAGAAAAGGAAACTGTGCGTGAGATTTTTTTGCTATATATGGGAAAGTTTTTACATGCTTGTGAGCTTAAATTAAATCAAGCATGTACACAGGGAATGGCCAGTTGAGATTTACCGCAAACATGGAAATCGTTTTTCATCTTACATGTATCACAAACTTGGCAGCTAATTGTCATAGAAATCCCTATATTTTTCTTGATCTTTGTTTTTTTTTCTATAAAAATGGGAGTTGTGCCCAGAGACGTAAGGGACATGCCTGTATCTGACTGCATGTAACTACTATTTGTTCTTTTTTATTGAAAAATTATAAGATTTCATGATTTTTGTCGCCCAATTTTAAAGACTCTAGGCGTTTAGTGATGTCTACAAAATTTATAATAAAAATATATAAAATGGCACTTTTGCATTTTATTCTATTTTTGAAGATTATGAATAAATGAAATGAAGAATGAATTACTCTATTTTTGAAGAATTTGAAGATCGTAGGAGGGAGATCAGTTTATGGTTGCTGGTGTGACGTTTGAGTCGATATAACTAACTCAATCGCCAGCACTGTCTTTAATAAGACAGTGCTTCAGCATTATATATCTAGTCGCGCGCCGCCGCGTTACTCACCAGCCGCCACACTTTCGGTCTCGATTCCTCGAAACGATTTGTTTACGTTGGTCAACCTCCTGCCGAGATGTGGGCCTCGCGTTATCCGTTTACATGTCGCGCGAGGCTCCGACGAATATACGATTGACCAAGCTCTCTCGTGCGCGTC
>JAQGBY010004000.1:0-17694 GCA_034698785.1 Mycogona germanica | reverse complement strand
GTGCCTCTCACATAGGGCCTAAGCTCTGAGAGGGGTACAGAATCTTCCTGTTGTGATCCGTCACCTCAGTGAATTAATAAAAAAAAAAAAAAAAAAAAAATATAATTTGCAAGTTTCATCTACCCCTCTTCAAATTAATTAATTTACGTCAAATTATAAGAGAAAATTGCAAAGTGTGCCAGGAGGAATGGGCCAACATTGACCATCATGCGCTTCAACGTGCACGTCTACAGTGGAAACTTCGCTGAAGGGCGAATGTCAGGAAACTTGGCCAACACATCGAACACAACAGGTGGTGGAGAAATGTAATTTCATAGAGAATACAGCTTTTTAAAATCGGTCAACAAGCATGAAACAACCCTTTGTAGAATATGATCCGAACGATTGCGTTGTCGGCAACGACTCGAATTAAATGAGCACAAGAAACATGGAAAATTGTCGAAAAAGGTTGTTTGTAAAATTAAAAGAGTGCGCTTACGTCGTCCTCAGCATCGTCATCATCCGAATCCTGCAGACCCAACGCCGCCTTCTGGAACTTCTTACGCTCGTTGGCCAGCTGCGCCTCGGCTTCATCGAATTTGAATCCCTTGCCACTGAAACCACCACTGCCGCCCTTTACCTTTTTACCTTCCTGCATTTAGAAAAACATAAACATCTGTATTAACATATTGGAAAAGTTACTTAATTATAAAATAATCGGTTACTTTCTCCAGCTCAGTCCCCAAGAAACGAAAGACTCACCGACTCCTGCTTGTTCTTGTAGCCATCCCAAACTGCCTGCAGTTCCTCGGGCACAGCCACACCGGACTGCTCCAGGGCTTTCACCAGATCGCCCGCGTAGCGTTCCTGGTCGGGCGTGATAAAGGTGTAGGCGAACCCCTTGTTACCTGCTCGACCTGTTCGACTGTAGAAAAATGGAAGTGTTAGCGATGACCAGTAACTGGATGCAGGCACTGACCGTAATCGCTCATTAAAACAAAAATCAATTCACCCGCAACGATGAATGTAATCTTCGTGATGATTTGGACAGTCGTAGTTCACCACTAGGATCAGATGCTTCACGTCCAGGCCTCGGGCCGCCACCGACGTTGCCACCTGGAATGACCAAAAATGCTTTTAAATATAGAAACAGGAGGGGGTGGTGTAAACCCGACAAAATAACATGTTTTTTACAATCAGACATCATCATTCCTTATTAAGCGCCAGATCTAACTAGTTCGAAACATTTATGCATTTTATTTTTGGAAAAGAAAAGCTTTAAAGATAAGATTGAACTGAAAGATCAACTGACGAATGAACACTAATTAAATAAAAGTTGATCTGCACCAGGCACATTTTTTATTAACTTTAAAGTTAATAATTATTATTAATTATTAACTTTAAAGTTACTTAGATATGTAGATACTTAGATATGCCTGAACTCTGATCCCGGGAATGTGGTAAGAAAAATACTATTACAGCAAAAACTGCGCCCACTGGGCAGGTTGCCATTCGTTCTCACCAGCAGATTGATTTTACCGGCCTTGAAGTCAGTGATGGTGGAGTCGCGGTCGAACTGGTCAATGCCACCGTGCAGAGACATACAACTATAGGATGCCTTCATAAGCTCCTTGAGAAGACTGTCCGCGTGCTCCTGCTTGTCCACGAACACCAAGATGGATCCCTTGTCCCAATAATAGCCCAGTAGTTCCAACAATTTCAGAAACTTTTGCTCCTCCTCGATCACGATGGCATGCTGCTCGACATCTTTGCACACAATAGACCGGCCGCCAACCTGCACTTCGACAGGTTTGCTCATGATACGACGCGCCAGTGCCTCCATCTGGCGAGGAAATGTAGCTGAGAACATAACGATCTGACGGTCGGGCCGAATATTATCAACAATGCGCATCACCTAAGAAAATTACAATTAAAACAAAACAATTACAAAAACAAACACATTCGTGTGACAAACACAACATGTAAATTTTCTCAAACACTGAAATTTGAGAAATCGTTATTTACAAACATTTACAAATAAAACAAAACCGAAATATATAATTTTAAGATTCGCTAACACTGCAACATATTTCTGGCTATCTTCTTTAGATTAGAACTGAACGTTACAACTGACCTGAGGTTCAAATCCCATGTCAAACATTCTGTCGGCTTCGTCTAAGACAACGTAAGTGCAGCGTCGAAGATTCGTCACCCGACCTGTTCAAATTGAAATTTTAAAAAATGAGTCAGACATATTACAGAATAGTCTCGGCGTATTCATGGACTTTCACGTAGCAATGTAGACCAGATCTGCGAGAAATAAAAGATAACTGACCACTGTTGGCGGCCAGCATGTCGATCATGCGACCCGGAGTGCAGACAATGATCTCGGCTCCCCGCTTCAGCTCGGCGATCTGCTCGGATATGCCGGTGCCACCGTAAACGCACACCACCTGCAAGTTCACACCTTTGGTGAACTTTCTGCAATCCTTGCCGATCTGCATAGCGAGCTCGCGTGTGGGGGTCATGATGATGGCTGCGCAACAACAAAAAAAATGGATAACATGTTTTACAATAGGCCAAAAAGAGAAAAGACTACTAGTTAATGTACCGGTAAAGACAAAATTTTCATGAACATCACATACAAATAATTTATTCAAACATAGAACTCACCGATGGGTCCATCCTCGTCTTCCAGCGGTGGCTGATCGAGGATATGTCGAAACATTGGAATGAGAAAAGCTATCGTTTTACCACTGCCCGTCTTGGCAATTCCCATCATATCGCGTCCTTTATTTCAAATTTGAACAGAAAGACGAACAATAATTTAAAACCAAATCTCAATTAAAAACCAAAAAAACATTTTAAAAAAATGATTTGCGGATGTACCAGACATGATGACGGGAATGGCCTGGGTCTGGATGGGCGTCGGCTTCTCGTAGCTCTGCTTGCGCAAAATATCCAACACCTTTTTACTAACGCCACACTGGGCCCAGGACTTGATGGGTTTGGGACAACCCTTTCCGCGCACGCGGATGCCCTCCAACTCGGTGCGGTACTCCTCCACTTCCTCGTTGCTCATCTTGGCAATCTCGGGAACCTCCACGTAGAAATTTTTGCGAAACGGCTGATAGGTGATTGTGGTGTGGTCCACTGCCTTCAGTAACTTCTTTTGCTGCTTTCCCTGGAGGTCAGACATAGTTGTCTGCAAGTTCTCTCCCTCCTCCTCTTCGGAGTACTCCAGCGCGTCCTGGTCCTGCTCCATCAACTCGCCTTTCTTCTTGCCCGCCTTGTTCTTGGCCACGCCTGACATGAGCGTTACACGGCCGGCCTTGGACTGGGGACAGAAAGGAAATTGTTTTGGAAAACGTTCGAGTGGGCACAACCTGCACTTTTTTTTAAACATTATGTGGGTGGCGCAAAATGCATGAAAAATATTGTACTAGAGCAATAAAAATAAATGTAGATTGAACAGTTGTGCATGTGGTCACGACCAAATGAACACATCCTTCTCATTCCTTGATCGGATTCTGACCGGCACCAATGGGTTGCCGAATTCGAAATTTTAATAACCAGCCAGATAAACATTTTAAAAATAAACAAATATTGATAAAAGTTGAGGCGAACAAATCGCAATTTCACAAAGGCAAATATAATAATTTTTTAAAGAGTGAGTGAATGGGAATATTCATTCAAATGAAAAGGGAGAGAACGCTATTAGCGAAGTAAAAGGTAAAATTTGGTTACCTCGACCTTTGACCCGACTGCTGCAACCGGTTCCGGTTTCACGGCAACCTTCTTTTGGTTGACTCTTTTGTTGATTTGGCGAACTTCGTCTTGAACACCCTGAAACAAAAAAGCTCTTATAACAAAATTTGAGACCAACTCGTGTGACACGGGGCACAATGGAACCCTGTTCAACGATTTACGAAAATGTTAAGAATTTTTGCAGATCAAAAAGCTACCCACCATCATAAAGGCATCGAGCGGGTCAACATCGTCGTCGACCGCGTCCATTGGCTCCTCCTTGACGACGGAGGCGGTGGCCTCGTCCTCGGCTGGGGGCGCCACCACTACAGCAATCTTCTTGGGACGGACGGGCACAACAACTTCCTCCTCCTCCATCTCCATCTTAAGGGCGGCCGGTGGCATAAGCGCAGTGGTGGGTCGCGGCACCTTAGTCAGATTAGGCAGAGCGGGCAGCGTGATCAGGGGCAGATCTTCATCCTCGTCGTCCTCCAGGCTCCACTTTTTCGAGGGCGGCAGTAGTACCACCTGAGGAGGTCCGCTGGCCGCCTGCTCTTTAAGTCGACGCTCCTCGCGCCACTTCTCGATGCGCTCACGTCGACGCTGCATCTCTAGGTCAAGCTTCTTCTGCTCTGACTCGGGTGGCGCTGAAGCGGTGGCACTGGCGCCGGTCGTGCTGGTGGAACCGAGCCGCTAAAAATAATCGTAAAAGGAAATTTGCAAAAAGGAGAACGTTTCATTTCGTTTAAATTGACACTATTATTGTTGGGGCGTGCCCGGGACATCGCTGAACGAAAGACAAACTGATGAGCCATTTATAATAATTAAAGAGCTACTGATGTATAATTTGAATTAATAATTCGATGAGTATTCTTCTGTCACAATCACAATACGCGATTCCAGCAAGCACATAAATACAAGATACCCATAAATAAGAATACAAAATAAATTACAAATCCACAATTGCGAAAGAACACGCGGAAAATTATTTCCCATAACCGTTGCACTCACCTTTTCAGTCTGAGTATCTTCAATGGGCGCTTCCTTGTGGAAGGAGTCCTTGTCGCCTCGATCTTTTTTCCTGCTGTCGTCATCTGGCTTGTCCCCCTTGCTGCGGTTGCGGCTCTTTTCCCTGTGCTTGGCTGCCTGGGCGTCAGCGGACAACTTCCGATAGTAGGCTTCTGTTAGTCTTTATCAAGAAAACATATCGGTTTATGAGTTACGGTTTAAGAATGATTGCGCGAATCTTGTAGGGTGCAAAACAATGTTGGTTGGTACATGCACAAGTAGGAGATATCTCACTTTCTCTTTTCCCTGGAGCGCGACCTGTGTCTCTTCTCACGACTCCTGGATCGTTTGGCACGATCCCGACTCCGGGATCTGGATTTCTTGCGCTCCCGGCCGCGTTCCCGTTTCTTCTCGCGCGGCCTCTCGCGATCGCTGTCCGACGAACTCCTGGACAGAGAGCGTGATCTCTTCCGGTGACGTCTGTAGAACAAAATGTCATTAGAAAAACTAAATCCACAATTTTCAAGCGTAGTGCCATATTTATAGGACAGAATGGAAGCAATATTTTTTTTAAATAAAAAGGTTCATCACAAAATAGCGTTATTGCCAGTTTTAGTTTTACCGGGTAAATAGTGTTAACTCAATCCCATCGTTGTCAAGAAACACAATAGCACAATAAACCTGCACATAAATTTTCGCGACATTTGTTAAATTCTGTTGTGTTCCTCAGCACCAGGACCGATTGCTTGTTCCTCTGAACAATAACGAACTAATAAAAAAACTGCCCAAAGATTCTAATTACTCGGTTTAACAAAAAAGGAATAGAAAGCATTTCAGGTATTATATTTTTGGCCATTTGAATCAATATCTTATCGCGGAATGGCATTTCCGCATGATATGCCAACACGAGCCCTTGCCTAGGCCTCGTCAAAACAAAACAAAATAAGTAGGCCTACCACCAATTAGGACAAAAACAACAGAGAAAGAACGAAGACAAGACAAATTAAACGTTTAGCTACCGTGATTCTCGTGGCATCTTCGGTCAGTTCAACAATTTCTAGACCGTAAAAACGTTTATTTTACGTTAAACTCATTAGGCCTAACACACTGCATACTGCGAGTGTGACGAGTCTACGGACTAAGGAGGTAGTTTTTCATTTTGCCGTCAGATGGCGGCACTCTGTCCAAACCAAATCGTCACATGCACACACACAAATCCGCCATCTACTTCTCAATCCATCTAACCCTTTTGTTTCATTGATAATTAAAGATGGTGCAGTGCCGGAAAGCAAACACAAATGCGAAAGGGGGAGTTTCTTGCTCGACGATGTTCTTCTAGCTAAACTTTCACTTTACTTTCATTAAAAAAATTAAAAATTATCGTTTTGATACTTTGTCAAAACAATCATTTTGTGAGAGTTTTGTGAAAGTATCCTTGAGTGTTGATTGTTTAAAAAAATGTGTAGTTTATGAAAATTATAGTTGGTAAAAAACATTTTTACTTTTTGAAAAATAACGAACTGCACGATACGAGATAACGAAGTGCCTACAGATTTTCTTTTAAATTGCAAAAATACGATTTCCCTTTCTTTTTATAGTGCTTTCCAGGAAGACAAATCATTTACCAGTACTAAACTTTATGAACAACCCCCGTCCTATAAAGGGAAACGCGACACCTGGCGACTACAGTGCGCCAACAGACCTCGCAAGTGCGCTAGCATGATGGCCCCGGCCAGTCCGCCCTGCGACCTTCGTGCAGCGAGAGTGCCGCAGCTCTCGCACTCGTTCTCGCGAGTGCGCGAGATTTTATCTTCTTGCTTGTGATGTCAAATCAATATGGCGGTTCCAGCATCGTCAACAAAATTTAGCGACAACTACGACCTAAAGGAGGAATTAGGAAAGTAAGTGATTCGATTTTTTTTTGGGGGAGTCTGGCGATTGACGATCTATCTGCGTATGGGACGGTGGGTTGATGGCGAATTTCGGCGGACCCGCTGTGCCCCGGGGAACCACCAATCTGTGTTGGCCGTACATTGCGGACGCATAGGGGGCAACGGGGGTGGCGGGACATGGCCAGCCGTAAGAGAGAGAGAGTGGAGAGCAGCATGTCTTGTTTGTTCCAGCAAACGCGATGCGGGGACGCGGATAAAATCCAGAGAGATGATTTTGATGCAGCTGCATTGGAGATGGAGGAAAGGGGGATAGGGGAGAAAGGGATATTTGTAAAGATACTTGCGTTTATTCCACACCAGTTCTGATCTGTAGTCTTCATCTATTTACGTATCGCCGCAACCCATCATGTGCATCCCACCCAATATTTGTTTTTCTAAATTTTTCGTGCATGTATGTGTGTTTATAATTTTGTTCTTGAAGTGTTTCTGCTTTCTGTTTCTGGATTTCTGTTTCCGTATTTCTATGTGCTTTATTTGATATGGGGAAGCTTCATCACCTTTACAAAAAGCGCATTGAGCTATGCGATCCAATAGACTCGAAAGCGATTGCTTCTCTGTTGCTATGTCTTATTTCTGATGAGCAGAAACGTCTGGGGCAATGCTTTTTTATTTAGCAGGGTATGTGTATCTCTCAGAGAGAGAAAAAATTGTATTTGATTGTTTGGAGTCCTCTAAATTCATTCACATTACACTCGTTAGTGTGATTTACCTCCACACGATAATTTTTATTGTGTAAAAATTCAGTTTCACTTACCGTGGACATAAAAACCTTTCCAGTGTCAATTACAGTGACAGTCCAATTATTTGGTTTTCGCAATTACTAGTGTTTCTCTTAAAGGTGTTGAGAAGGATTTATCGGGGACCCACTGCTGTGTAGGGTAGTGTAGGATATGCTGTGTAGGGTTCACAACAAACAGTGTTTTATCCTGACTCCTAAAGACGTTATGAACGGACATTCTGTCTCCTCAGCGTCGACCACAAATTTAAATTTACCCAACAACCCCTTTTAATATCACAAATTCTTCATGCAAAATTCCAATTATTTGCTTTGACTTTGAAAAACGGCATACAGACAAATCCTGTTCAGTTCAATAATTTGTTTTAAAGATTTTTTCCAGAATTTTATTTGTTTCGGTATTTTTTTGTAATTACCTTTGACACATATCAACGCCTTATTCGTAGAACAACAATGAGTTCTGGACTGTAAAATACCGACTCGGGTCAGGGCGAATTTCATCAACTCAATCGCCAACACCAGGACCAATTCTAATTTACGTTCACCTAATTATTTATGGGAGGTCCCTCCAACATCACCACCATAACTGTCTAAAAGGCTTTACCCTACTAATATAGAGTAACAATAAATGTAATAGAAGTCCTTCATCCTCTAGATCAACAAGATGGGAACTAGACTCGCATTATATCTGGAGTACGTCACCCTGTTTTAATCCACCTCTGCCTCGCTCCCAGCACCATCCCATCAATTTGCTGATCCCGGTTTACCTGTAAATATATATATTTGCGCTCAACACGGGACCAAATGCAGGGTGCGTAATTGTTCCCTGTGTTGTATAACAGCCAGGCCCCCGTGTGCTTGTGTGTGTGTAAGCAAGGCTCTACCTAACCTACCTTCACCCCAAAATTCGGCGTCGGCTGCATTCCGTTTTTGGCCTCCGTCGTCTGGATTCTCGCAGAGCGCGCGCCAAAGCAACGCAGCTGCACACACATATTTGACATTCCGATCTCGCCGATCCGAATTTGTACACGTAGGCCTAATAGAGCTAGCTGGGCCTGGCGTAGCTCGGTAGTTTCGGCCGCCCCGTTCTCTAGAGCTGTGCGTGTGTTTTCTGGCTCTCTGTCTCTCTTTCCCCCCCAAACTCTCCCTATGCACCTTTTCGGTCCAAATAAGAGCGTGCGTTTATCGGATTGCGAATATATTTTGTTTCCCCACTTTACATCTGATACTGGAATCTATGGTTTCGGTCTATTTCTGAAATTTATTATCGTGTCTATTCTAGCTTTGCAAATATTTACGGTATTTTTTTTTGCGATAAAATGCACGCAAGTTTGCTGCAAAGCGTATTTTTGTCTAAAAATTTCGTACGTTTCAAAGAAGAGAAATAAGGGAATAGTAGATTGCATGCAAGTTGGCTGCGACTAAATTCGATAAAGTACAGTAGTTTTAAGGCATGTATGTTAATAAATTGTACTACTGGGTCATGTGGTATATACGTGTGGTACGTGTGATGCATGCCTTATGCTGTAGACCCACGATTGCAGAGAGTGTTCAAATTTAAGACCAACTCATGCGATAGAAATTGAACACAACTGCTGTGAAATCTATATCAAGAAGGTTTGGGATACGTATTGCATAACGTTTTGGACAAAGCAAACATCAGCTGTTCAAAAGAAAATAACGAGACAAACGCATTCACAGAATCCCCTTTAATTCTCAAATGAGTAACAACTGTATGGCCGCTTGTAATTGCGACTCGATGTGATTTGTATGAAATTTATTTTTCACGTAAGAATTTTGCATTTTTTTCACTTGCCATGAATATGCATGTTCCGTACGTAAGAACACCTAAAAATTGTTATAAAACCACAAACTAGGAAAAATATGAAAACATGTCGGAAGTGGCTGTTATATATGTTGAAGGCTGTGACTGAATCAAGATATAATTCTGTGAAATGCATTTAAGTGATTCAGAATCGATATATATTCAATATTGCGAAATAATCGTATTCCTTATTTTCGGAAATGGCTAGGAGTGCACACAGCTTGAGCTATTATAGAAAGGGGCGAAAAGTACAGATCGATTTTATACAGTAGCCGAAAATATCCTCAAACAAAAGGCAAAATTTTAGTCACATCGATTTGCAGTGAGCTCACCTTTCAAAGCAATGTTTATTATAAATTGCAATTGTCACGTTTCAATCTACAAACTGCTTATATGTAAGAACTAAATTATGTACACCCTTATAGGTTATTTATAATTCTGTCTGATATTTGTGGGAATGTTCGTTTGTATTTCCAGTGCATGTTTGCTTATTGGATATGCAGGCAGTGGAAGTCGTAATCTGTAATTACATAGGGTGGGCCACTGCAGTCATATACACTATAAAGCGGATTATACAGAGTGCAAGCAAGCATATAAAGCTCTCCCGGGTTGAAATGGCAGACGAGTAGGCTTAATTGTTATTGAATTATTAAGGTGTGTGTGTGGGGGGAGTCTTTGGCTTATTGATTCACGGTTTGGAATTGAGGGATACATAGTAATACGGTATAACGCCTACACAAGTCACGCCATGCGAAAAACCCACACTGTTATATTTTTAGGTACGTTGATGTAAACACATGTACAGTATATGTTGTGGAGTTAAGATTGATATAATTTTTGACATCTATGCATGCATATTTTAATGGCTGAATTATCAAGAAAGCTAGATGTAATCTAAGTAATCTAGTGTAATCTGACTGTTACAGTAATGGTGGATATTTGAAATTTTTCGTTGACCGACGTACACTCCGTCATAGTCACCGAAAATAATTTGAAGACGATTAAAATTTAGATCATTTACTTACTGGGCCACATGCATGTAAACGATCTAAATTTTAATCGTCTTCAACTATGAAGGAGTGTAGCGTTGGTCAACGAAAAATTTTCAAATATCCACCATTACTGTAACAGTCGGATTGCACGGCTATATCTATCCAGCTTCATTGGTTGAGTTAACTCAACATTCGACTCGGCGTGCTTCGGCACCATTTTATTATTGGTTGAATTATCGTTTTCGAAGATTTGGTACATTTACAAATATATTTCTCAGTTTATCTATTCACAAGAAAGAAATTAATTCTTTTAGCTAATGGATTTGCTGATTTATCTTATGCTAATTGCAATCGAATCGCGTGTGTTCAATCTCGTATATATTTTTTTACACTGCCTCGTGTATGTTACGAGCTGCTAGGTCAGGACGTCCTTTCTCGTCTTCGCCGAAACTGTATTATTTATGTTAACTGCTGTCCAAATATACATTGTGGTACTCACACATTATACAGGTTACCGGTACAACCCCACTTTTAATTCACCCGCACTGTTTCGGTATGCGAGCACCTTACCTACAATGCATATTTAGTTAGTGGAGTAAGTGGGGCAGACATGTTTGTTGTAATGACGGTCTGTTGATTGAGCTGCCGCCATTGCATGTGCCGCATTTAAGCGAGATAGGTTATTAGCTAATTGCTGCGATTAGTACCTCATACTCTGACAACCTTGATCATTCGCAAACAGGTTAAATGACTGTGCGTATTAGTATACGTTTTGTGTACCGTTCGATAATACAGGACTCGTAGAAAATAGGAAATACATTTAGGAAGGAGTAAAGCATATTTTCTGGATCACCAGAACAGTCGAATCGAGCCCCAATATAGGTCAATCACGTATGATAGGACGTCTTGCAATTAAATAACAAGAATGAATGTGTTCGGGACATCGCCGAATAAAACGACTAACGGAGTGGCGAGCTCTAAATAGAATAATTTATTTAAAAATATAATAGGAAGAGGAACGTCTGGATTATTTTCAATAAAAATAGGAGTTTGCCCGGGACAGGCCGGACGAGAATAATTTATTATTTGGATTTTGGATCCAAATGGATCCAAAAAAATATAGAAATATTATTGTAATTAGACCTCTCCACTACGTTCGTCTTTTTATTCGGCACTGCCCCAAACACATCCATTCTTATCACGAAGCCACCCACAATTTTGAAATACGCTTATAATATCGATTTAAAGCTATGATGAAAAAGTATCGAAGAACCAAAGGCAAATTTTTAAACCAAGTTATCACTGATTTGGTATGATTTGAAAATTTTAGTCGTGCTTCCATTTGACTACCGCATTCTTAACTCAGAATAGTTAATGTAAAATGCTTTAATTTAAACAAAAATTCGAGTCTGGTTATTTATTTTTGGAATTGCCATGTTGATTATTCAAACATCAACATTTCTATAAAATGTATCGTTAAAATTTGTGGTTGTCTTATTTTGCCCCCATCTACCGTCACTGCCCCTTGTGCATATTGATGGCTATAAAATGTTGGCAACCACGCATGGCAATGAAGCAATGTGTGGTTGCGTTCCTAATAATTTCTGCGACGCCACCATCCGAATCATTATTATCTGTTACCTTCCTATACGTTGATATGTTGCAATTGTTGTACCTCGATGATCGGAGAACCATCAACCCGTTTTGATCGATAATACATTTTTTTTACTAGCGGTGAATTGGAGTTTGACGAACCGAGGTCAAAACAAAATGTGCGCCATGTAGCGCCAGTAATGCCGTCTCCGGTGTCAGGTGGATATGTTTAGGAGGATTTCACCTATTGAATAATTGCGTTTGGCTCGATAAACAACAACAACCTTAGGTCCGAAACAGCTGACGGCGGCACACGCAAATTATGTACGCGCTATTTTTGCAAACCTTGTGTATCGCGCGTTGGCCCTGCCCATCTCCGGCGGAATACATTAGACCTCCATTTTACGTGCATGCATATACATGTATGTACCGTATGCATACATGCATAGAGATACAGGACATTAGGTCCAGATATGCGCTTTCGTGTAGATATCTATCAACGTGATGAATTGACTCGGCTACAAATTGTGGCAGGGCCAACGGCGGCTATATAGAGCCGTACGTCTATATTCACGGCAATGAATATATTTATGGTGATTGTCAAGATCTCCTTTTTTATTAACTTTATCTCCCGTGCAATTGCCTCTTTCGAGGTCAAACGAGACCGAGAACCGGTATTTCGGGGGCGCATGCATGGTAGTCTTATCTACACTGTGTACAAGTATAAAGGATCAGCTTGCGCATATTTTCATGCATTCAGATCAGATTTCTCTGGTTTAAAGCCTTACATAAATATTTTCCGCCTATCACCTTATACCGGTTCCATTTCAGTTTTGAATTCGCCTAATTGATTGAGCAGACATTAATATTGTGCTAATAATTATTTACCAAATGGTTTGTCACTTTTAAAGTATTCTAAATTCATTTTAGGATTAATATTTTATGGAATTTGTAGTTCGTGATTATTATTATTAATACACTGTACCCATATTATGCGGAGAAGTCGTTATTAAAAACACTTATTAGTTCAGCAGTCGTCACATTTGACTTCCGATGGCGCATAATTTGGCAGGATTACAACAAAATACATTACATCGCAAATTTCCGGCTCGTCGTCTGTAAGTTGATCTGTATTCCTCATTGATAGGAAGTAGTTATTTCCTTTGCGCAATTACAAAGCTTTCCCTCGCTGGTACAATTTTACAAGAATTAAAAGTGTTACTGTATAACATTTTATGACGTTAGGTAATTTACGATGAAAGTTCATAGTGATTGTTGACAGGTGCCGACAATTTCTTTGGTTAGTGAGACTATATAACATAGCACCATTTTTTTATGGAGATGAAGCTCCGTATTTTCAGTTTTTAAAACTGTGAACTGCATGATGCAGCATGATTTGCGCAATGCTGTATTGTTACGTGGTAAGCGTTGACATGGAAGACCTTCACCGCTTGTCCATCGATTTTACATGAGCAATCCCCCTTCCCTCCCTCCTCTCCCGCAGTAGGTCACTCGGCACCATACATGATATACAATGAACGCAGCGTCTTAATTTGTTACTTTTCATTGGCGAGCAAGCTATTTCTAGTTATTTTTAGCTTCACCCGCTCAGCCCAGTACTTATTTTATATTATAAATGAAGGTGATCCACCGTGCGCGCGAGAGCTTGACAAGCCAATTGGCCAATCTTTTCTTCGCGCGACTCACGTATATTCAACGCGCCCTTGTACCTGCTGCTGTGCGCAGCAGAGATAGACGCCATGTTGGACGCGTCGTAAATAAACAATACCCATATGTATCATTTCCGCATCCCTGGTTCGGACCATCATCTTCCCCCGGGCACTTACCTTGACCATCCCCCCCTCCTCCCGCCCTCTGAAGATACCATGTGAATTGTGTATCCTCTGAAGATCCTTAAGAGAACGCCATCAATGCGTCATGTCCTATCAAAAGTTTGTAACATAATAAGTTTGCTCCAGATCATTTTGACGAAAATAAAAATCTTTAAATTCCAGGCACCTACCCACTAAAGTTCCTTTCTAACTAGCAAGCACTTTACTCGTAGTTCGGACAACACAAAATTAAGAACTACCGCTTAAGCCTTTCACAAGGACAGTGAAATAATCTCGAGACCAATCCCTAGACGCGCCATCCTTTGAAATACTTGAATAGAAGTTTAAAGCAGGTGCTGACGTCAGTGCTTTGGGCGAGTCACTAACATTACGCTTTCTTTGCCGTTACAAGTATGGCAAGGAAACGAGGTCTGGAACTGACGTGAGAAGACCAGATCTGGCAGGTGATGTCCTCTGGTGGCGGACGAGTATGTTGTTGCCCCGTGTTGTAAGGCAGTCACAGAACTCACCGGTCAGACACTGTTTTATTGTGTAGCTGAGCGTGTTGGGCTACCGGTGCTTTGTGTGATTGCCTCGCATTTCGGGGCAGCAACATATTCATTCGCCACCAGAGAACATCACCTTCCATATTAGTTCTCTCACTTTGCTTCATCGATCCTAGACATCGTTACCTTGCCGTATGGGCGATAGGACCTTAAGATACAATAAAGAGCAATTTTTATGGGTAGCCCCCCCACAAATTGTTTCTTCTTGGAACCCTGGACACCCAAATACTTGGATCATGATAACTAATATAATATAAGTGAATAAGGTATTGTTTTGCAACAATGAAAGCTTTAAAAAATCCTAAATTCGCGAAACTGTTCTAAGGAGTAGCGAATTCAACTTTTGACTGATCCTGCGGTGTTCAGTGTGACCTTGGGTCTCAAGAAGCTTCATATGCTGTGCATGAGATCTCAGGCGGATATCCATAGGCTTATAACATGGATACCTGCCGTGTTCTTTTTAATGTGTGTAGTAGTCATGGAAACTCACTGTTTGGCGAGTAGTTCTCTGTCTCACCGGGACCCAGGTGACACACAATTCGTGCCCTGGGCGTGCGAAAGTGTCGTTGCGCGGCAGCGCCAGCTGGTGGCACAAGTGTGCATAAAATCGACTAACTAATGAAAAAATCCCATGCATGCATTGTATCATAGCAACAGCATCAAGGCTATACAAGGTGATGGATAAAATTTGCATACGGAATTCTAAAAAAACATTTATCAAATAAAATTGTTACTAAAAGAAGCTAATAAATTAAACTACAGTTTAAATTCTAACTCATACCCGTTACTCATACGTTATCCATCCATACCCGGACACATAGTATAAGTGTCCTAAGCATAAGTGCAAACCATAAAAAATAAAATTCGTTCATACCGCAAGCAGTAAAGGGTCAATATAACCTCTAAGTCTGCTGCTCGTTTTGATACCTTGACTGATGGCATTGGAATTGCTTACACGCGTGTTGCAACATCAACAACTACACACGTATCTTTTACGTGCGTACTTGTATTTGTTTGTAAGTGCTGAAACTTGACACGATTTAACATGTATTAACAATAGACGCTCGATTTCAGCATTGGGTTGGAGTTTTCCTCCAAAATTTCGCAAGAGACAAATGGCTACAACCCGTTTATCATACGCGCAAATTTACAAACAATCGTAAGCAGCGAGCTTTGGTCTGGTTCACGGTTAACATCTCTGGCATAAGCATAGGTTGGATGGGGTTTACGCAGGTGGTGGTCGGAAAAGAACAGTACTGCCGTGTATATTAAATTTAAGAGCAATATATCTTATCTCGTAAAAAAAACAAAAAACCAAGTACAAAATACTAAGTACACTATATAGGAACAACAATGGTTAAAGGTATGGATTTTGTAAACGTTAGATGTTTGTGCGGAGTGATGTCATTCCAGAGAATCAGTCGGTTCATTGCAATTGTACTAGATCGATTATCAGAGATCTGACAATTGACATGCTTGCATGTCATTTACTATCGCCTTAAATGATCTTAGCGCTCCATGCGGTGCGGTTTTACTAACCGCAACAATAGCAGAAATGTAAAAAGTACAGGACCCATAAAAATTACGTGTCACATGACAGAAAATAATTTAGGCCACCTAAATAATATTTGACAATTGATCGGATGCTCTGCATTAGTTTTTCGTTTTTCTTTTCCACGACAGAAAGCAATGTGCTGAGAGTAAATCTTCGAAAGATGTCGACGGCGACGATTTTGATATTTCTCGTATATGGACAGGCCTCTCAGAATTTGTGAAGCGGCGAATGAAACGCGTTCCTGCTGCTAGAGGGCGTGAGTGTCGAGTGTCACCTGCTGCACGGATGGCGATTGAGTCAACGAATACGCACATAGGAAACGCGTTCGAGACAAAATCGTGCAGAATTTGCAATTAAATTAGTAGCGCGGCAGCAGAACAAAAAAGAAAGGCAAACGAAATCAAAGTGCGCAGAAAATTGGAAGCTTCGATCTGGAAAAGGAGAGGTGAGGGCGTCTACGTGGGGAGGGGGAGTGGCGGGGTGTCGATTTATGAGCAACTAATGTTGGTGGGTGGCAATTGATCGTTCCAATGATGACATTTCGCCTGTACACAATACAGCAACGTACAAGATTATTAACTATTGGTATTTCTTGGGGGCTGCTTGCGGGTAAAATTTGTAATTGTAATTGTAACAAAATTAAGTTGCATCCCACAAGTTTGTCTACTAGTTTCGGTAGTTGCGCTCGTCCATGTAGGTGCACTCTCTTGAATCATAGAATTATACCAGCGAATAGATATTTCATATGTCTCTATTTTTTGTTCACTTTTTAAATTAGCGACTGATCTTAGAAACCTGTGTCACCTGTAGGCCATATTGATTTCGAATTCGCCTATCTTGGTTCTAGTCACACATCTCTTTGGTCCAAAAACATATGCCCCCATATATCTGATATGTGCGTGATTCAATTGCGTTCACTTATTTTGAAATTTGCTTGACATGCGAACGTTAAATTGAATGACAGTTATCGCTCAACAAATAAACATGGCTTTCGAATTCTATAAATATAAGTTGGGTGGGCGTTTTCTATTGGGCTCTTTTTCGAAGTGCTGATTGGTGTACACTCTCTGTATTTGTAATGTGCATAACGCGGAGTGTTCCTAGAAAATATTAAAATTTGATCGTCGACTTACATTCGAATCATCTAATGAATATTGAACCAAAATGAAATCAACCACTTAATAAATTTAAACAAAAAGTACTTTTGAAATATACAGGGTATGTATTCTAATTCTTGCTAACAAATTTATTCGGGAAGGAAATAGAAATGATTCAATCTTGCAGCGATGAAATAATTCAATGCGGTTGTGGATGACGCACGCATGATTTGGAGACATTTAAATAAATTACTCTAATTATACTATATTCACTGTATACACCTTAAACTACTGATGACGTTGACTGTCAAACTATCTGTCTGACCTTTCCAATATATAGTATTAGTATTTACAACGATTTGGAAAAATAATCTGAGACGATATGAATTTCTTGAGAATGAAATTAACTAGGTGTTAAAACACTCGGAAAGTCTCTTAAATATTAAGTTAAAGGTCTTGTCTTTTTTAAATAATACCGGGCGCTCCAAGAGTTGTCTGCAATGGTTCTATGCTGTTCTCAGTGGCGAAACACGACTCTCTTTAGCACGATCGAAGGTTAGAATTTAAGCAAATCCCTGTTTGTATAAAATGAAGACAAATTTCCCATCACCAGTCGAATCCTTGACGACTGCACGTAGCACAGCGTTGAACATATAATTAATGAATCTTTTTTTTTTTTTTTTTTTTTTTAATCAACTGTAGCCAACCGCACTACAGGCCTTACGTCCCCCTCAGGGTGCTTAAGCATTATGCGAGGGGGAACGACCAGTACCCCGGGATCGAAATTTTCGAGAGCCCGCGCCGGGAATCGA
>JAQGBY010003999.1:0-17695 GCA_034698785.1 Mycogona germanica | reverse complement strand
GCCCGCGCCGGGAATCGAACCCGGGACCGCCGAAACCACAGTCAGTCCCTAAACCAACTGGGCTACGACGAGTCGTATCACCGCGGGTTTGGTTGGCCCCCGACATCTTACCTCCATTCCCACCACACTCTTTCCAATTTCCCCTACACTTACAGACCAACTTTTCGAAAATGTATGGCATGTAACTTTTGAAGGAATTAAGGATCGAGAATGAAATAACTGAAATAAAGAAAACATTGGTTTATCTGATATCGACAGAATCTTGACGTTGATCTCGTCATAAAAGTGACATCCTCTTTTGACTATGTGAGTGCGAGACAAGACTGAGAAACAAACGTCTCGTCTTGAATTGATGAATACACCATCCACCTCCTGCAAGAAGTAAATGTTATCTTGTTTGTCGGAATGACATTTCTCTCCCCCCCCCTTGTAGTCATTCTACAGTCAAATTCGCGACGCAAGTTATCCGGAGAGCAGATGGATGGGGTTTCTTATTCTCGAGTTAGCTCGAATTCATTCTCGTTTTTCTTTTCTTTGCAGTGGCGAGGAAATGACTCGACGTAATCTAATAATTTTTCAATCTCGGTTCCGCCATGCTTGCATAATTGGCTGTAAGGATATGCGTTCCCCCAACGCCCTCCCCCTACACCCTATTCCCTCCCGACTGCACAAAGCATAAGACATTTATTTTATAACCGTTCCATTGCGATTTTCTTAGTCCGGACCGTTACGTGTCACATAGTTTCCGCGAGACAATTTATCGAGTTATGTCATTGCCTAGCTCTCACCCTTCTAGAACACCCTCTCTCTCTCTCTATCCATGTTCCGCCCCCGCCATCACCTCCTTCTCTCCATCCAGGCCCCAGTCTTATGTGAAGGAGGGGTTAAAAAAAATATATATAGTGTGTGTGCTTGCCGCGAGCAGTTTGTTTTTGTCGACGCTCGTGTCGTGAAAATGGAATTTCTCTTTTTGTCACGATCGCAGTAATCCGGATAATAAGCGAAGGATTTGTGGCGGGAAGTCGTAAAAATACTATTTTCGGATTGCTGGTAATGTCGGGTGGGTATGAGGGTTGTTATTGTCGTATGTCGAGTGACAGTTGCGTCAAGTAGGCGTACGGTTGGCATTGTGGCCGAGCTGTGGTCAAATTGAGTTGGTGAGTGTTGGTGTTGAGGAGAGGGGGGTGGGGGTCGTCTTAATCCCCCTCCTTCTCAAAAGAAATCCGTTTGTCTGTTCGTGGGGTTGAATGAATGTCACAAGTGGGAGATGTCGTGATCACGGGTTCAAATCTCAGTCGAGATCTCAGGAATTTATCGAGAGGTTCGTTCCTGGTGGACATAAAGAGCCGGTGCTGACGTCACTGCCGTCACACCTATGGCGAGTGAAAGTGGTCTCGAACCGACGTAACTGAGCGAGAGAATCAGATCTGGCAGAGTAATGCCCTCTGGTGGTGGGTGATTGCTGCCCCGTGTTGTGAGGACAATATCCCGATTAGACTATGGTTTGTTATTGTTGGATGTTCTTATATTTGACTGAACTTCGGTTTGTTTTGTTACCTCATGAGAAAATAATTAGAGAGAGCGCCTAGACTAGTGCTTAGTGCTGTTAAATAAATAAAATAAATATAATTAAAATAAATATCTGCCCCCTCAAAAGCCTCTAATTTGGAATAGAATCAGTGAAAACGTTTTGAAAGGTATTCTGTTCTGGGAATTCGAATAGAAACCTGAATTCTGGACTGAATGAAATTTTAAGATCTATGTCTTTACCCGTCCGTATCTTTTTAATTACTGCATACGGATGATAGAACGAGAAACACGGTAATGGTTTTTTCGAGCACATGTGACCTGAAGGCGCATTGAAATGAGCGCCATAGGGCGGGTGATCCCCCAACCCCGAAATAAATGCGAATTTGTCGGTTCTTTCATCGTATCTTTTCAAAACGCTCCTATAGGAGGTCGCCTCGATATCCATTGTTCCACCCCAGACACGAACCCCGACCAATTCAGAGTCCGTGGTGAATTTGGTAGCAAGACAAATTGCTTCTTGCTCTCTCAAATTCGGCTCTGCGTGACGGGACCCGGGTCTCGAGCTCCCAAATTAAGACACTAAAATTGTACGAGTACGGTGTACATAAGAAAACTGTGTGTTTAGATTTCTTTTGTGTATGTGTGAGGGTGCGTAGTTCGGTGAAAATAGACGGGGAAAAAATATATTTTTTTTGTTCGACAAAATTTATGATCACAAGACACAATCAGTGATCACTTTTTCTTTTAATCTAATTTCTTTCTTTCACAAGTAACGCCACCCCACTCCCACCGACGTTTGATTTGCGATGTAGGAGGGGTTGGTTTCGTGGAGAGGCTAATTCTGGACAGAATATATTCCCCTCCCCTTACTCTTGTCGTTCTTTATATAGGGGACGAGCTGTTCTAAGCTTTTAATAAAATTATTGTACTAAAGAAAAAAATCGCATTACAAAATATAAGGCTTTTTAGTGGAATTAGTTTTGGCAGGTGGCACAAGCGCCACAAATAATTTGATTTTTCTGATTAGTTTGTTGTCTTCAATGACTAAATAAAAACAATTACTTAAATTCCTCTCCATACCACGACTGTCTCGTAATCCAATAATAAACCCACCGTTAATTTGGTTACCCTACAACGGGAATATGCTGAACAATTGAATCGGCGAACCTTATGGTGGTGTAAGTCGGGTTTGTTGTCGAATTGAGAAAAAATTAGATTTTTCTAATAGTGTTTTAATCACATACCAAGATGACACTTTTGCCTGTAACTACAAAAACATTCAATATAAATTAGTTTAGCGACTGACTGTGGCTCGGCGGTCCCGGGTTCGATTCCCGGCACGGGCTCTCGTTTATTCGATCCCGGTGTACTGGTGAAAATGTTCCCCTCACATAGTGCCTAAGCATCAAGAGGGATTCAGAAACTCCTGTTGTGATATACTCTGTATTACAGTGAAATTTTTTTTAAAAAATCGACTCTGGTTTCCCCGCTTCAATTCGTTCAGCGTCCTGATCGCGTTGAACACTTCCGGTCATGACATATTCGTACCGGCAGTTCGTGTAACGACTGTGCAACTGAAAACGAGACACAACCCGAACCACATTTTACGTACTTCCGGTTGGATGGAGCCGGGGGAGGTAAGTTAACGGACAGGGCTTATGGAAATGTCGTGCAGGAAAGACCGATAACCGGGCGGAGCTTTTGCTGCGCTGCCGGGAAGCACATGCCTAGGGGAACAAATGAGGGGAAGGATCCAGGAAAAATCCACACCAATTGGGGAGGGGGGGGGAATGAATGAGCGCAGTTCGTGAGCACATTTGCTGTTATCGAATGGATCAATATTGTCTGATGTCGATTTAATTTTATGTCGACGACCGACAAACGAACTCGCATGAAAGTCATTTTCGCGTTTTTGTGTTCGCATCAGTTCCATTAAATCCATTCGTTTGACGTCATCGACTAGTTGGAATGAGGACAATGGCGATAAAATTACATATAAAATTACTATTCGTTCAGCTCCATGAATTTTATCGAGTGTTCGATTTCAGGGTACGCACAACTGGCAATGCTTTAGATTAATTAAATTTCACTTGTACACGCCGTTTGCAACATCCAATCAACTAGACCGTTAGTCCTTCCGCGATCCACGCTGGATTCAACGAAGTTGTAAGACTTCAGATAAAAAATATATTGAAATTGTCAATTTCGGAAAAATCTTTAGTTTCGGCGTTCGAATCCAATTCTCTCCACAAAAAACTTTAAATTATCAATTCGATTGTGTCATTATCTGGAGTTGGACATTACTTTTCATCTTTTAATTCAGCATTGGACTGAAACCACCAATTTCATCCTTCAATCCACCAATAGACAAATTGCTTTTTTGCGGCGAAATGTCTTACGAAAATTGTGCTAGACGAAATGAAGATTTTTGTGTAATGAGCATGAAGATTAGCTGCTGAATAGGAGTATCCCTTTGCCAACTAAAAAAATCAGATGAAAATCAAAATTCTGTTTTCTTCCAATTTGTTGAAATATTAACATGAAATGTGACTTGAAAAAAAACTTTGAAATTGGGGAAATACCATTTATATTTAAACTCACCAGATTTGGCGAGAGAATAAAAAGCTCGGCAGCTTTTTGGCGATTTAAATAGCTGAGTGTGAGCAACTGGGATAAAATAATTTTTTTAAATGTAAATTGATCTTATAGTAACAGTAAATTTGGTCCGACAATTTTTGGATGAGCTAATGTTGAATTGCGAATTTTCCCCGAACGTCTGTTTCAGTTCCTATGAGGGGGAGGGGACTATCGTCCCAAAATAATTCAGACTCCTAATATTATTGAAACTTCAGAAGGTAACGTTATTGTCGGTTAGCAAACAAAACTCTCCTTATTTTTATTATTTTTTAATTCTATCGACCAACACAAGCGGATTATTTTTGAGTGCAAAAGTATCACAACTAGATGTAATCGAGATTCGTTATTTGTGTTTTTGTATTTGCAGAAGAGAACGAGGTGGTGGCGTGCGGTGACGATTCGGTGCAACTGTTCTGCAGCAGCCGCGATTACATCCTCGTGGTATACGCGGCCACCTTCGCCACGGACGGATCCATCACCAAAGACGGATGCATGCTGGATCCTTCGGCAAACGACACCTGCACGACCGACGTACGACTGGTCGTCAACAGCAAGTGAGTTCTTTCACAACCCCTACCCTAATTCGAGTCCCCTCACACTTACACACAGCCGAAGCCATCATTCCTTCCCACCTTACGTGGCTTCACCTCGGTGTCGTTGCGGGATTGAGGACTCCAGAAATACCTTTCTGGAATCGGATACTTTCTTCGGTGGAGCATGTGAAATTGGGACAATTGAATGGGAAGTAAAAATGAAGGGAAAGGATAATTTCCAGACGAAAATAATTTCTTAAGTTAACAATTGAGGCGGTAAATCTTATAGTTGTGTAAGTCGAGATTTTCTCGAATTGAGAACAAGACCAGTACAAATTTTCCTGCCCTCTGTCGGCACGAAACAAAAGCTTTGGCTTATACGTCACATCATCTTACGATTCAATCACATGCCAAGATAGCATTTCCCCATCAGTAAAAAAATTCAAACAATTGATTGAAAAAGGTTAGGATCCTGTTTGAACAGGGTCCTGTCACTAGTCCTCAAAAACAAATTACATTTTAACATTTATGTGGACTCGCGACGTGTTGACGGTTGTTGAAAGAGCAAATACGACCGGGAACTCTCCTCAATTGTGACGACGATACTACTATAGCCCGTGTAATTGACGACCGATCAATTTGAACGTACTCGCACCTTAATGTCAGGGGTCGCACCCGTCCATTGTCGATCGTCATCGTTTCATTGGCACCTATCCCACCAACCCAACCACAAAGTACTTCATCATTCGCTATTGGTGTGGCCTTCTTTTTTGTCAGCCGCGTCCAGGGTGCGGCGCCACCCACCACCCACGATTGTTGTCGAACCCGGTGTGTTTGCTTGTTGTTTGGACGACGCACCCACTCTGCCACCACCACCACCCCCACAGGATCCCACTCGACCGCGATTCAGCCTTCACTCACTCATCGACCGTGGATCTTTCTAGCTGCTAAGTGGGCCACTCGTGTTTATTCAAATTGGCAGCAGCAGAAGCAGTTGAATAAAGGCGCCAACTTTTCTTGGCAGCTCCGCTCAACTCCATTCTCCTTCGTCGCCTCGTTTTGTGTAATCGGGCCGGCGCCGGCCGCCGTCTCTCGTCTGTCCGACACTGTAGCGTCCGGCTGGCAGCCAAGTGTAGGATCTGTCTTCGCTGTAACGGTGCTGGATTGAATTGAGTGGGTGCGATTGAAGGTGGCGCCACCTGCTGCCAACTTCAATTGTGTCACCATTCTTAACTGTCTGTTAACACAACCCCTAGCTGCAAACTGAGTGGGAAAATGTTTTTATGGTTGACTATTTTGTTTTTTTTAAATATTTTTAAAATGGAAGAAAGACATGTTATTCCAAATTTTATAAATTCAGTTTTTTCTGTAAACAGTTCAAAATAGTTCGATTTCTGTCTTGTTAGTTATTTTTTACCAGCGTGGTTCAAGGTCTTTCGAGCAGTCCATCTTTAAAATACTCTATACTAGATTCGATACGACTCGTCGTAGCCCAGTTGATTTAGCGACTGACTGGTTCGGCGGTCCCGGGTTCGATTCCCGGCGCGGACTCTCGAATATTTCGATCCCGGGGTACTGGTCGTTCCCCCTCGCAAAGTGCCTGAGCACCATGAGGGGACGTAACGCCTGTAGTGCTGTTGACTACAGTTAATTGTAAAAAAAAAAATAGGAGAAAGATATGTGACATAACTTTCGTGAGACGATAACTTCCGCGAAATCTCAAATTAGCCCCTCCCCCCCCAACCCTTCATCCGTCTAATGAGGAATACAAAGTGTACAGATTATATTCGATTTTACAATTCGTGAGAACGAAAATACCGAATACGATGCCGAGCACAAATTTGAAACCTACCGAAGAAGTGAGACAATCCCTGTCCTAGATTGTGTCTCCGCGTCGCGTCTAGTTTACATAGCCTCTTTTTTTCCAGCAAAAAATAACATCGAATGTTGCGGCTCATTTCCATCTACGAATTTCTCACTCCACCGATACATCTACTACATACACACGAATAATAGTGTGCAAATAATACGCTGGATTCGCGCCATTTTATGGAGGAAAAAAAAGTTGTTAGCGCGTAGATAGAGTTGCTACATACAAACACGAGCTGTTTCTTTTTTGTTATTCAACTAAATTTACCCAGGCTTTTGTGCGACCATTCAATGGGTTTGCGAGGTATTGGACCGCCCGAAGCGCCACCGCTTATGCGTTTACGGTTGACCTCATGGAGAGGTGCGACATGGAGCCAGATGTATCTAAGCACACATGGAGAGCGTAAAAAAAACCATTAATTCGAAAATGAAAAGTCCATGAGATTAGTGTCGTGATCGTGGGTTCGTTTCCCGACCGAGACCTCTTCGGGATGAAGAAAATATAAAGTTGAGGTGCTGAAGTGGCTGACGTGATCGGCATTAATGTAATATGGTGAGGAAAGGAGATCTCGAACCGACGTGAGGAGATCGGATCAGGCACTGACGAGAATGTTATTGCCCCGAGTTGCGAGGCAATCACACAATACGTGTCAGACACTGTTTTTAAAAAATATGTTTTATTATGTTAAAGCGTTTTTTAAAAAGTGAAGCACAATTTCAAAACCAGAAGGGCGCGTCACTCTATTCAAATACAAAACTAAACCATTCTGCATCAGTGATTCAATAGCTTCTCATCTTTATCCCTCCAAGTATTTGACAATCTCATTATGAAGGATTTTGGTTCACTTGCTTCCGTTTGGTGGCGCTGTGTGCCCGCGCAAACACGACACAAGAAGGCCACTCTGTATAGACACACACACAGCCCAATAAAAGAATCCAATCATTTCATCAGACGTGTGTGCTTTGACGTTGCGCAGCAATTTGGCTGTTCCATTCTACTGGTAAACAGTGGGAATGAATGAAGACGTGCTAATGAGGAGAGATTGAGTCAAGTGGTGATGGTGGTGGTGGGGAGCGCGTCCACCCCTCTCAGCCAATCGTTTTAAAGACTGCGGGGGCGAGGATGGTGGGGGCCGCGGAATGACAGGGAACTCGTTTATCGCGCGTGGACCTGGACAAAAGACGGGCGGACAATCAGACTAAACAAACTTGCAACCGGTTTTTTTTTTGACGAGATGAGGCGGAGAGGGGGGTCAAGTGAGCCAATATCAGATTGCTCGAAGATGTTGGTTGGTGGGTGGGATAAGGAGTTCGCCTTCCCGAGGATCTGTCGAAAGATGAGCTGGGCAGAGACGTCATTTCCTTCCCCCTTCCCACGTTCTTATATTGGTACCTGTGCTACTCATTTCTTGCATCACGCATGTTAGCGAACATTTCGTGAAAATATTTTCGAACAGTTTTATTCATTTCCAAGTTTGACTTTTAAAACTCGGAATACTTCTTATTGTGTACAGATTAGAAGCTTCTTAAACGAAAACTAGAATTGCGGTTTACTTATAAATTATGTATTATACAGAGAAAAAATATATGTTCCAAATGTGATAGATGCGAGCCTTTTCGCTACTTTTTGGTTGCCCCTCGCCTAATCCCATAAGTGCTAAATAACTGCACCGCTCCGGAATCTCCAATTTTTTTTGTTTTCGGTATCGTTGGAGTCCCAATGGAGTCTCTCTCACCATATACAGCGTGTCTGACCGACATCGTTAATATAGTTTTTGGGTGAGCCCAGGCGCGCATGTTTAAAGTGGTTTTTCGAGTAGCTCTTTTCACGGGTCCATTACCATTTCTTTTTTGGATGATCAACATGAGAAAGGATTTTTTGTGTCCCCGCTCCAACTGTTAGCATAACCGTTTGCTGGTCTATTGTGTTGGAATTAGCATCGGCCTGAAAGAGAGAGTGAGAGTGAAACCCCATACAGGAGCAACGCACACATACACAATGGCGCCCGCGTTTGCCCTACTTGATGCGATGTTGGCGCCATCTTCAGTATACAGAGTATAATCAACCGGCTCTCGGTGGTGTCAGGTCCACTATATAAAAATGAGATTGGTCGAGCTGCATGACCGCCTTCGATCGTTTCGCGCAAGAAAATGTCATATTGGTTGGGCGGATATAATATGCTGTACTTCCGGAGCCCCCGGAGGACCAATGACGAGGTCAGTTAAAAGACCAGTTAAGGACAAAGATTGGGTTGTCCCCGTTGCCCCATTTAACAGACTTTGCAAGATCGGGCTGATTTGTCCTAATTAACATGCTCTGTCATTCAAATGAGCTCATAGTTTTTTAATAAATCAAATGCTGCCCCTGGACAATGATAATTGTTTTATGCAACGTGCTATGTGGTGAAGCTCAAACTTTGCTCTGTGCGTATTCTACGCTATGGATTTACGAATTGTTTCGGCGAAGTTTTGATATTTTAGAATGCCAACTGTGATTAGGATGAGATGGTTAGGAGGATCGTCTTCTATTTTTTAATTTAGTTGGTAATTTTTGTGCTTCGCTGCATTTGTTGTCTGTAGACAGATTCGCAGTAGACCAATTTAGGTAGACTATAGACGTTATGTGTCGGTGCCAGTGACTTCTTAACAAAACCTTCGGTGACTTTTTCTTGCGTCTTGTTCGCTGGTGTTGCATATTGCAAGCGATTGTTAGAAAGAATTTTCCCAGGGCTATAGTTTGGTTTTTCGCGCTGAGCACGCATATGGCCATGCGGCAGGAGCAGTCAGCACGCGTCGTTACCCCCGAGCATACGATCCTCCCTCCTCCTCCTTCCCCTCTGCCTGCCCACCACCCACCAAACGTTACTCTCCACTAGCTTAGATGTCGGTTGGACAAATGCCAAATGTGAAATCCCCCCACCACACACACACACAATGTTTCGATAGATCGAGAGAAGTGGAGCGAGCGATCCCGCGTTCGAAACGCGCCCCCATTTCTTTTTTCGACCGGTGCCAGGACCCCTTTCACTATACATTCTATTTTGTGGATATTGTCGAGATTTTTTACTCGAGTCTGATCGTCGCAGCAGAGGTGTCGAGTTATGTAGTGGTTAGCGTGATTGCCTTCTATACCCGTATCGCGGGTTCGATTCCGGCCGACACCTTCGGAATTTTTCGGGCGAGAGAAACTCCTGCGTACGCCTTCTTTCGGAATGGAAGAAAATCTTGACCTGTGCCTGCACGATACCAGGCATATGTTAGAGATCCCCATCTTTGATCAGACCTAGGCTAGACAAAATTGCCAGGTCGCCCTGGGGAAGGGGAATCTTTGAAGGTAGAACGCTGGAACGACAACAAACATTTTAATTTTAACTCAGCTGAGAAAACAAGTTTGTGTTGCAACGGTTCGTTTCCCGGCGCGAATTTTGGAGCACCGAGTAAGGTTACGGAATTTCAAGTCATGATATTCACAACAGCTGAAATAATAAAATAAAAATCTGTTACCTGTGCTCCATCTAGGTGCTCCCCTTGGCCACCATGGCACTTAACCATATTCTTAAATTGGAGCTCTGTATAGGTGCGAAGAATGTGCTTAGCTAAGAATGTGTGCAGCCACGAATGCACCTTCAACTCGATACCACTGGGTCTTGTGAAATCCTCATTTCTCGGAAAATGAAGGTGCAAGTGGTCCCTGTGAAAGTGAAGAAATGCGCACAATGCTCTTTTTTACGAGTGTCCCGCGATGTTCCACTTCGCTGTTGATTCTCAAATGCCAATCGAGTTCGTTGCTCCCCTCCTCCTCCTCCTCCTCCCCCTCACCCATCCCCCGACAGGTAATATGATATTGGCCTGTTATTACACGAGAGAGAGAGAGAGACGATTAATCGCCAGATTAATTACCCCCGTCTCCCAGTCACCTAGCCACCAAGCGCTCAGGCTCGTCACTGACACCTGGGCTCACCTGAGCAGTCGTTCACACGCTCGACAATCTCCGTATCTCTCTTTTCTATCAGGTGACTCCCTTGTACCTGCGCCCCAACGGATATGGCGAAATGGAGGTCGGTGTCGACGTAGGCGGGAATCGAACCCACGTATCCACACGTCTGTCTAGTTGATGAGTGGGTTGAAACGCGAGACCGATTTGGGTTACACAGAGCTCATTTCCAGTTGATCGCTGTTTTCAAACGAGAATCTAAGAAAATGATTAAACGTGTCAGTGTCAGCAACTTGTATTCAAATTTTTAACGTAGAACTACGTCTTTCTCGTCATGCGAAAAAAAACGTCACGGAACTGACGACGACACACCCAGCTTTCACTGTCAGCTCATTTGAAACGGGCGAATTGTCATTCGAAAACGAACAGTACTTTCATCCAAGCACGGCCTCGCCGATTTTGTTCTTTTATGAACGCATCCGATGGCCTCTGTTCTTCATCACTAGACGGCTCATGTTTTGTTATTAGGGGGGTAGCGATATTCATCAATATTTGTTGTCCTCTGAACTCGAAATTTTCGTTTGACTGCTCTCGAAACGTAAAAGCAATTTTTAACAGCCTCGCCCTCGATCAACTTCTAATATTGGATCGTCACGCTTGTCTTATTTACTTTTTGGGGGTGGCATCTTAATGACGCAATACAGCTACCTGCTAAATTAAGCCGAGGTGTTTTTTGCACGCATTTAGTTTTTTTTTAATATTATATTCCTGCCCGGCGAACATCTCTGTCGTTTGTCCCTGATTTTATAGCGGAGACATTAATTGGACCACTCCCCAATTCCCCTAGCTTCCTTCTCTTCTGAACGAACAAGGCGTTGCTGGCGGGAGGCAATTTCGGGAGTAGGTAGGAGGGGAGGGGGGTGGGGAAGGAGGTGGAGTGGGCGGGAGGGTGTTGACTCTTTCGATCCAAGTTCCATGCTCTCTCTCTCTCTCAATGTCTTAGTCTGTGGGGAGCGCGCGTAAGCCGTGCATTTAATGGACTCTCGCTTAGTGATGTGGCATTTCCATCCAGTCATTGTGGAAATCATTATTATCGTTCAAGTTTCATCCCCGTCACCACGCCACCCGCCATCCAGCGGACGTGCCAATCTTAGGGGGTCGTTCCATAATTTTATGACGTGGATCTCATCTCTTAAGGTCTCTAGCTTCGTCAACATTCCCGTCCTAAACCCCATCCAGAAGGCGACCTGATATTTTTGACTAGCCTAGACTTGCTACCTAAGTATGGATCTTTAGCATGTACCTGAAGTAGTGCATGTAGGAATTTTAATCGCCCGAAAAATGTCAGCGGTCTCGGTCGGGGATTGAACCCGCAGCAATTCGAAACGCTCGCCACAACACTACCTTACACCTCTGCTGATCTCACCTAGTCCTCATACTATTTCCGGAAAACAATTCTTAAACCTTTGAACCTTCGTAATTGTGTTTTGATTCAGGATGATTTTGGATCAAACTGTGTTTGAACTTCGACACTTTTTCTTCCACATAATTTTCCAATTGCAAATTTGTGGCGCCATCTACATGTAGATACGGATATAATAATGCTAGCTCATCCTCCTATGGAACAGCGAAGGATCTATGGTTGACAGCCCAAAGCTCTGGTTTGACCGTGAACCGTCAGTAGTGTGTTTATTGTTGTAATTGTAATAGTGCCTAAGCACCATGAGGGGACGTAACGTCTGTAGTGCGGTTGACTACAGTTGATTGGAAACAAAAAAAAATTGGTGTATGACACTTAATACTTAATGAATGACCCTCGCCACGCCCCATTAACAAGAGGCACACGGGGTGGGGACGTTCATAAAGCGCGCGCAACACTGTAACAAAAAGAAATCCAATTATCACCTCCATGAGCCTCGATATTCCAGGAAGCGGAAAGCAATTTACCTCCGATTTCGAATAGAAGAAAGTCTGACTCCAACCAAAATCGATTGTTTTTTGTTGTTATATTATTCCACTGGGGAAACTGGGGGGAGAGGGAGGGAGTATAACATCCTGGGGAGTTAGCGGATACCGCCTTGCCCTAAGGAGACTTGAGTCTCTTTCTCTCAAGCTGAAAGAGGATACGATCCCTGGGATTTTGGGACTAATAATCCAGCTAACGACGTCTTTTTTATTTTGGGTTTCGGTGAATGGATTCTGTGCATGCTCGCCAACTAACAAGGTACGAGGAAATGGAGCTTGTTACCGAGACTCGTGTTCTCCGCCAATGCTTTCTGATCCCTCACAATGCTGTCTCACATCACTTACCCCTTCCCAGTAATTAATTTTTACTTTCTCTGATCATCGCAGCCAATTAAAGTACGAAATTGGGGATAAAAATTATGTTTGGTTATGTTCGGATGGCTCCGAACGATGAAGCGCCTTCTTCCTTCGGAATGGAAGAAGCATCAAGCAGGTGCTGACGTCACTGCCGCGAACGAGAGCCACTGACGTCACACCAATTGCAAGGAAGGAGGTCTCGGCCCGACATAGCAAAGTTAAGGGATGAGATCTGGTGTGTGCTGCCCTCTGGCGGCATGGGTGTATGTTGCTGCCCCGTGTTGCGAGGCAATCACACAATACCGTCTCACAGGGTCAGAATCACGACAAAAATGTTTTTTGAAAATGCCCTCGGATGTGAAACAGGGCACGGAATTGATATACCTTTTTATGATGCACTTCCGTTCACGAACCTTTCAAGGTACGTCACTTCCGGCTCGTTGCGTGTCGTTGCTTACGCTGAAAGCAGACAATTTGAAAATTCGCCAGTGACGTTGGTAACTACTCAACAAACAGTGAGCAAACTGTTTAAAAGGTGTTTTTTTTTAAATATAATTTTACAATAATAATAATAACAAATTACCTTCTATTCGGAATGAATTTTTTCCCCGAAACATTGCGCCATCTGAGGAGTTTACAGGATACAACATTTTGCAAAAATCCATTCTAGGTGGATTTTTTTCTTCCATGAAGTTTGTTGCTGTCTATGTATGATCCTGGTTTAATGAGATTCTAAAGTGTTCTCAGTTAATGACTTGAGTTTGAAGCCTGATAACACTAGCACTTGGTTTTATCGAAAACTCATTTGTGGCAAAGATGATTACGCTTCAGTTTTGTTACTGTTTTACAAAGCACCTCTGCGCTCGATGTTCTGTACTTGTTGCTGCTGGATGTATGTCTATTATAGCGCGGGTAATATTGATTTATGTCATAAAAATAAGGTTGGTGTGATTTATGAAAAGAGTTGTCAAAAATTAATGACACGAGGTTCGTTCTAAAAAAAATGTCGTGCAGCACTCACGCCATAACAGTATATCTGTCATCCATTACGTCTACCTGTACGGTGTTCAGCAATCCTTTCATTCTTCTTCCGTGGGTTCCTTCGTCGGGCGATGGCCATTTTATTTGAGGGCAATGTCTCTATTAAGTATGAGCTTCGAAATATTCCTCGACATTTTTTGTTATTACTAATAATAGTAAAACGAGCGCGTAACATACAAAAGAGGTAAATTTGCGTGACAAAGAGCTAACCATGTTCTTTTTTGTTGTAAGCCCCTTTCGGTCTGCCTCATTTGACTCTCCCAAAAGCAAAGCTAAGTAATCGGATTAGGCAAGGTCTATTTTACCTATTTTTACGAAAGCAATTTTCCGTGTAAGTGGAACGCGTTTCTGTTTCACTACATCAAGTTCGCGCTGGAACTGAGAGCAGCGCCGCCTGACGGTCAGCAGACCGTAAACGGAGCACGAGTGGTTGATTCGAACGTAGAAAAAAAATATTTTTAGTAGATTGAAAATGGTGCATTCAGAAGAAAAAATGGTTTCATCCTTTATAACTACAATAAGGATGATGAAATCAAATTCCCTTATTTCTTATTATATATACTCTTTGTGTACAGTATATATTTCTCTCTATTTTCTAGTTTATTACGAATGTTTATGAGCGCAACGATTATTTATATCTGCAGCAGGAGGTTTCCGAGAATGTGATAACTTGACACCATTGCCATCACGGATTCTTGGCATTTTCATATTCGGTCACATTGGAAATTTGAGCGCTCTCTAGTGGAGAGCGGTGCAATTAACTTGCAAGATAGCGGTGCTGATGGTGACCGCCATCTTGAACACACTAGTGCAACAAATTGATATTATGGCTAGGCAGGGTGATATGGCTCTTAGATTTATGTTGTGTGCACGAGTGGTTTGAGCGTTGGGGTGCGCCAATTTGATTGGCAATTTAATTTATGTGCTAACCCTAATTGAGTTACCTCACAGGTAATTACGCGTTAGGCATTGTGTCTATACATGGGTGACGTGACATTCATGGCCATTCAAGAGAGAGTTCACCAACTTCTCTGTTGTTCTTGGTAACGTGGCGCCACTCATTTTGCTCAAATTGCTCATTTCCCCCCTTATGCCAACATCCATGTTGATGATCTTTTCTTCTGCCGTCGTTAGGGAATGATCTTTTGGCGCCATCGTAAACAGGTGTTGTTTTTTATAGACACATATTTTTGAGGAGCTCGGGGTTTACTTGTGTACAAACTCTTGGTATTAGTTGATAATCTTCGAAGGAAACCTCTGAACTCGGTGCTGCTAAATTAAAATTGAAGTTATTGAACCAGCAAATTTTTCAGCTTGGTCCACCAGAGTGACCACAGTGTAGTCAGAATGAATTTCAAATTTCTCACCGAGGAGTAGGACGGAGTAATATTTTTTTGATTCCGAGTGGTGGAGTGGCTTGACGTAATACCGTTAAGTCGTTTTCAACCTTTGGCGACCCTGTAGATGAAAACTCTAATGTGTCCGATCGAACACTGCTTCTCAAAGTTTTTATTTGTTTCCAATCAACTGTAGTCAACCGCACTACAGGCGTTACGTCCCCCACATGGTGCGAGGGGAAACGACCATTACCCCGGGATCGAAATTTTCGAGAGCCCGCGCCGGGAATCGAACCCTGGACCGCCGAAACCACAGTCAGTCGTTTAACCAACTGGGCTACGACGAGTCGTACATGTTGCTGCAGATCTAGTTCTGAACTCTCTCTAACCCCATCCATCCACTTGATGTATGCTCCTTCTCTTTATCTGTTGTCTTTAACATTACTTAGCTAAGGTAACTTAGCCATTAAAGATCCCACCTAGGCTAGGCAATATTTTCTCTAGGCTAGGCTAGGATTTTTTGTGGCCGGAAAGCTGGTAAGCCTCTTCAAGATGTTAAATCGTGTGTTGGATGAATTCGAACATGAGAGAATCATCGCCCGCATTGCATGTTGCACACATCGTGTCGATTGAATTTTGATGGCTGAGTCGTTGAATTTTGTAAATATTTGATCGGGCAGCACATCGATGGTCAAAAAGCAATCGATGTGATCCATAATATTGGGCAAACCGTTGTGCTCGTGATGCTCGATAGTCGAAAAACGTTGATTGGGATAGATCGAGTTCCTAAAAGATGATTTTTTAAATTATCAACTGAAATTGTTAAGTTGATCAATCGACTCCCACGACAATTGTTAAATTATACTCCACAAAAATAGGTCATCGAATGATCTTTGAAATTGTACGTGTAATTGTCTTCTTTTGCCGTGTAGACGCCGTGTAATCGACACTCTTTTCCCGTGTACTAGGTAGGTCCCTTACGCGTTGAGACACGTACATGTACATAAGATGAAAGACGCAGTTGCTGGCCCCTCGGTTGCATGCTGCGAACACCTCCCACCTCCCTTGTTTCGTGAACTTTATCACCCATTAGCATCCGAATTTCCCACGGCAAAATATTGATCAACATCTGCAGTCCTCCCCTCCTCTTTACACAAAACCCGCGCGCGAGTCAGGAGATCATCATCATCCACAATCTAATAGGCCACCTAATAATAACTTGGGGGGAGATAGAACATAGAAACAGAACCGAATCGCCTCACACACAGGCAACAAGTAGCTCACGCGCGGGTCAACGGTCAACGCGTACCCCTATCCACCTCCACCTCCACTCCCTATAGGTCACCACCCTTCGAGCTCCTAAATCTCTCTCTCGCGCAAATCTTTGTTTTTTCACTAATTTTAAGAGGTTCCCGCCCTCGCTTCACGATAAAGGCTACCTGCCGCTTGTCTCGGAGATTGTTTGTTTAGATAAGATTGGCACACGGGTTGCATTTAGGAGGAGGAGGGAGTGTTGAAAAGTGAGTGAAACGAGAATTGCACGGTGTGGGAAAAACCACTCATTTCTACGGGGGTGGGTTTGGAGGCGGGAGTGATGATGCTTTTTCAATTTTGGTACGAGTATTAATTTTCGCGAGATCAGGTTCTCCTTTTAAAAATAATTCGCATGTGGCAAATTTCTGACCTCCTGATTTCCGTCAAGATTATTGCAGTGTACTAAACGAGAATTCGAGACCTCTTTTTCTGGGTCTTTAGATTTTTTAATGCATCCTGCAAAAACTAACTTCTTAGACATCCTGGTATCACACAAAATGTTAATTTTCAGATATTCGTGTTCGTATGTTTGAGTATATGTACATTTTTATTCCGTTGTCCATGTCCGCCTTCTTCATGTCCGTCGGTGCGGTTGTACAGTGTGTGTGGTGTGAGACTAATTTCACTGCTGCTATTTCTCACGTTTCTCTAATTTGGCGTGAAAAACGATGGAAAACATTTTTTATCCGTCCCACTTTAGGGGGGTGGGGCTGAGAGGGAGAAAGAGAGAGAGCCAACCGTTTTTCCCACCCGTCGTTCACGCCTTGTCTAATTGCTGCGTGGTCACATAGCAAGTGCACCCCCGTTTCTGTGTAATTACAGGGTGTTGGAGCGCCTCCAGTGCCGACTAATTTTCCATCGCGCACGATCTCTGATGAGAGTGGCCAATCGACTACCGTATTGGTAGTCGAAAATCGTGGGTGGGCACGACCGATTGTTGGGCCCCTGGCGCAACAGATCATGTAGGTGCAGGAGATAAACTTTGTGATGATCAATTTGGTAATTTTTTTTAATTCTTCTAAATGGCAGATAAACTATTTGAAAAAATGTATTTACGTGGACAGTACAATATTTTCATGCGCAGTACAATATTTACAAACACAGTACAATATTCACATGTACAGAGCAGTATTTACATGTACAGTACAGTAGTTACATGCGCAGTACAATATTTACAT
>JAQGBY010003998.1:0-17705 GCA_034698785.1 Mycogona germanica | reverse complement strand
TTTCACCAAATGGTTTCAGTCGCAATTACCTGACCGATCGATTTAGATGTGCATTTCGTAATTAAAAGGCAAATGCCATTTTGTTGTTGTTGCATTCGTACTTGACGTGATTCGATCACGCAACATCAAACTGCACATCACAAGCAGAACAGCCGCACTGAAATTAGTGCGACTCGAGTCGACGTCGCCACTTTATTGTCGATCGCCACCAGGGGGAGCCATCGCGCACGAGCACCACCACCACCACCCCGGTGGCGCACTCGATATCATAAGCTGATCCAATTGTTGGTCGGAATGGGGTCGCGTCGCTCACTTTTGTGTAGATCACGCGCGAAGAGCAGAAAAAAGAAAGGCAACGAAGTGATTCGCTATCGCAGTTGCCGCCAGACAACGCAGGACAGTGGCCAGCTTTTAATATGTTAAAAGACATTGTTTACAGTTTTCACGGGATCGGCTAGGTGGTGTACGTAAAAAGTGTACACCGAAAAATAAAAATGATCTACACACTTTAAGAACAAATCACTCCCCTTACATCTACATGTAGATTCCAATAAAATAAACACTGTAATTGGTGGAGTCAGGTTTTTTTTACATTAAAACATTTTGGCATATTGATTTAATTTTTAGACATGGTATTGTTTCAAGACGCCTTTCACGTCCGTTGTTGCAGGAGCCTTAAAACTAAATTAATACGCAGGAAAATGCTGTAATCTTTTGCTGCCAAATTAAGACGCTTTGATTTATTTATAAACATGTGTGCAAACAATATTTTAACATTTTAATAATGTGCCAATCAGTTCACAACACAGCCATTTCTATGAAAAAATGCTAGTGCTTAAAAGCTTTTGTGTATGTAGGTAGCTGATGTAGGTTTCTGACACCATGCTTTACCACAAATGATGCAAAAATTAAAAAAATTCAATTTGTATAAAAAAAATTAATCATCGAAAAGCGGTTGTCCGACGTTGATTAAATAGATGTGAAGGACCGTGTCATCGGAAGTCATATTCACTGCGGGGGAAAAAATCCCCACACCTTCGCTCAAAGAGTTTTGTTTACGTGCTTCGAGCGAACTCAGTGAGAAACAGCTTCCGCAACAGCGCGAGGGCGACACATCCACGGTCAGTGAACATGGTCGACCGCTGCCACTCTCCGCTCTGCCCTGCTCTACCCCTCTCTTCACCGCTTTTCAAATTGGTCTCTTCCGGTGTTGTGGTCAACTTCCTGATTTAATTGCTGACTTCTCTCTCTCTCGCGCGCGGTGCGCCAGGCATACGATAACACAAGTATCGTCGCCCGAACAAGTCGGGCACAACAAAAACTACGAACGAAATAATCAAAAACTGACAACAAAAAACACATTCCACCGCAACGCTTCACGGCGGAGGACTTTAAACAGAAAATTTCTGAAGAGGATATGGAGTATACCATTTTAAAACTGCGCAGGTACCTGAGATCAAGCGTCCACCAAAAACCGACAACCAGATTATAAAATCTTATAAAAACTATCAAATATGCACCGAACAAAATGATCGTTACCCAGATCAATTACCTATACGATGCCCGAAGCATGTTGACGTCACAACGACTAAAAAAAACGCAAGTGCGATACGATTTGGAGGGGGATCTGCGGAGGATACAGAGTGACCGCGCATAATATGCGGGGCATTTGTATCGCGTATTTCTTCGCAACGTTTATAATGTACAAAAGGGTTGTTTGCCCACCCCCCCATCCTCTTCCCCTGTTTTAATTCAGTTGGCGTGCAAAAGTAAAGTGACTGACGAGGTAGCTACGAACTCGGAGGTGTGGCCACTCGATATGCTCAAGCAGTCAGCGAACGAGATTTTAATAATTTTTGTTGAGGAAAAATCGGATCTGGAGATCTGGTACAACCGGAAATCGATACGTGATTGGTTGGCCGTGGGCGCGTCGGTCATCGATAGAATTTGAAATCGCACTCGCATGACTTGATCTCGTTTTGTGACAATTAACATTCTCAGTATATAACTTTGCCACATCTTCCCAAATTTGTTTTAAAAAATTGCTTCTAGTTTTTTTAATTTTTACTTTGGTTTCCACTTTTTCGAAAGAAATTAAGACAACAAAATACAATCTTCTGTTACTTATAATTAAATTGAAAGAAACCAAATATGTACTTAATGCCATTTTTAATGAAACCCGTTAGAACCACATTTAAATTTTATTTTCCTGAATTCTAATTATGGAAAATTTAAAGTAGCGATTTTTAGAATATCAAGACCAAACAATAGAGTTTTCAATTTAATTTAATAGGAACACACATACTGTATAACAGCTACGAAACTAAATAATTATCAAAGTGGTGTCCGATATCATTTTTAAAAAACACATACAATATTTAAGAGACCACAACTTGCATTAAGGATGGAACGAGGACAGAAGTAAACCTAACAGTACCTTTGTTACTCCATTTTGTGAATATTTAATTAGAAAAAGGTCATGACTACGAGTTGGAAATTTGGTTCGAGTCTCAGGAGCCAAAAAAGACACAAAAGAGAGGCAACACGGCAACTATCGCGAATATTCGTCGCATCTGTCATGCGCGGTGCGACAGTAAACGCTTATCGGTTCGATATCCCAGGTGTTGATCGCGTTACAGCAGGCTGCTGTTGTCACTTGTCCCATTTCATTTCACGCACCGGTGCCACCGGTGCCAGGAAACAGTGTATTATATAACATCCTGAGACCTGTCACCTAACTATACTGGATCTTCGAGTTCTTTAAAGGCACCCAACTCCCCCTCATCAATGGCAACCGTATTATAATCTACAGACAAATTGCGCATGCCCCTAACCTAACTTGGGGGCAACCTATGAATTTTTGCGGCAAATTTATTTCTCTCATGGGCGTACAAACTTTACCAAAGGATATGCCGCTTTATCAAACGGATATTAGAGAATGTCGTGCGAGAATTGAAGAAAATGGAACCATCAACTAGGTTCTCATCAACCATTGGCTAGATTTGCCGTTTCTAAATTCGTAAAAGGTGCATGGTGCAAGGAGGATGCAGAGTTCATAATGTAGAACGTTAGCTTGACGCGTACGTCAAAAGTCGAATCCGATATATACTCCTGAGCTGCACTGTCAATCCTCGCAACTCAATTAAGCAAGACTTCCATGAAGTGGTACTTATTAGGAAGAAACGAAATAATAGAACGCAAACAAGAAACGTCTTTGTGTCCAATTTAATTTAATCTATTTTTTAGTGCGAATAATTATTCAGTGATGAGAACTTACATCACTGCTGCCTTAAGCTACAATAGTATTTCCAAAATACTGATATATTAATTTTAACGTTTTATTGCCTCGCACGTTCATCAACAGAAATATAACAGTACATTTTATTCCACGACACATTCTTCTAGGTAAACTCAGCACTGACACCGACAATTCGAGCTCCAAATTGGCGATTATTGAAGTCCGGCAAACATGATTGGCAGTTGCCCCAAAAGCCACCTCAGTGTATATCACCTACAGGATCCCAAGAGTTCACGGGGTCTCAAGAGGTTACGAGTCCCCGCGTCAATATATTTGCAACGCTACTAAAACCGACTTGCTGAAAGTGATCGAGAACACAAGACAGGCTTTTAATAATGATTGGAAGTGGCGCCCTCAAATCATCCTCGCCGATTGGAAAGAGCTCTGACATATTTACGTCAAGCTCTTGACTGACAAAGACGCGTGAGCGACGGGGCGCGAAAATTGGCATCGATCTAGCTACAGATCTCTGCAATCCCCCAACCATCGGCTCATTTTCATTCCCAATTTCCAAAGCCCATCGAACCGAGGGGTCGCGTCCTTCTTTTCCCGGTTCCCCCCAGGTTCCTCCGGCCCTCAACACCAACAAACAAGCCACTGAACAATCAAACGCCCGCCCATTCGATGATCTTCGAACGATCCAATGAAAAAAGCGAGGCGAAGAGAGAGATACTTGCGACGTGGTATCACGCCAACGATGGGACCGACAAGCATTCTCTCAACCCCACGTTAAATTTATTTATTACTCGACATAAATAACATTATTCGGCAGTAAATTTGTTGTTGGCATTGGCGCTTCTCTTTTTTTGATGTCAGAACTCCTGCGCACGGCAAGCAATGAGAAAGAGGAATTGAAAAAAAAAGAGCGAGAACGCGCGCGCACAAATCCGATAAATCAACCCGAGATGAGCAATGTTGTGACGTCTGCCCTGCACCACACACACAGGTAATTCGATGGTGTCGTTCAGGTGTGTACACGCATACATCCAATAACGCGTTGCCACACCGAGAGTTGATCAGGAAAACGGCCGCACCAACGCCATCTACTGATAAATATCGTCAACTAGGGATGGAATGAAACCTGCGCTATCAAACTCGCCATTACCGACTGGAGCAAGTGACAAAAGTAAATAACAAGACCTAATCGCGGAAAGCATCTTAAAATGGAAACCACCCTTGACGTTGAAATAGTCTTAAGAAAAAGTAATGACATCTTGAAAACCTCAGAAATATCAAATAATGAAGGTGTCGTGAAACACGCCGAGACAGATGTAGATTAAATGAAAATACACTAATTCCAAAGAAATGGAATACAGTAGAATAATATCAGAAATATTGATGATGATACAACGTTATGATTTAATTTTTTTATTAATAATTGTATTAAAATCGTAATTGCGCAATTAATAGGCGACTATACAGAGTATTATAAAATTCTGTGAAAACCTCACTTTAAATTGCTTTTAATAAGCAACGGTCCCAATAAATTTAGAAAAATTATTGATGTAATGTAAATCGAGTTTGTTATTGAACAAAATATTCACATCACTGAATAAAGTGAATGTCAATCCGAAGTCGAAGTCGGTCCGAACTCCGGCACAGACTCGAGCGTACAAATTCGAAGAAAGCCATTTTGTGATTTAACTAATGAATTCATCAAGTCACTTAAGTGTTTACGTAAAAGCGCCCAGAGATACACCTAAATTGGCCCGCAACTCTTGACACCGTAACTCCAGTTTATTTGGCGAACGGTTACGGGGGAAGCAACTAGACATCACCACCACCCACAAAGTCAAACACATTCCTTTAATGTAGAGAGCTTAACAAGTCACTAATAGTGAAAGCATCGGAAACGTTTCAACTATCAGACCCCGGCATTGAGCGGGCCGACGTCACATCCACCATTCAATTGGAAAGACTCGGGGCGGGGTAAAAACGTCGGATTAGGTTCCAACGGTGGCTTTCTGCGTACGCGTTCGTGCAGTCATTAGCGTCGCAATACGCCGAGTCTATCAGTGTGACACAGCCCTAGCTAGGGTAGGCGGAGGAAGGTGGGATCCCGAAAGAAAAACACGCACACGCACACACACATACACCCAACAACAAAAAGCATTCAACCCATTTTAATTAAAGAAACTTAAATCCTTTGTCAGCCGCGTTAGAATTTTGCGTGTGTGTATATACTGTGTGTGTGTGTGTGTGTAGGGCGGCGGCCGTTCATCGCTACTTCATTACAGTTTTAAAGAGATTCTTCGAACCTAATCCCCGCCATTAGCTGTTGATTAGGCGACAGAGCGTCTCTCCCCCCAAGCCGGGGTTTCTGCACGAACTGAAGTGGTTAACGGCCACGGTGGCGTACGGCAAAACGATCGCGACCAAGAAAGAAAACGGGCGCAACATATGCTAATGAGCATTGCAAGGAAGGAAGAAGATTCAGATCAACGCAGCATCCAAAGTCAATAACGTCGATTTGAATCGACCTACTTGATAATGAATAAACACGTCAGTCCATGTTTACTTTTCTTTAAAAACATATTTCTTAATTTAAAAAAATAAATCCTTTATACACGTCAAATTAAACATGTATTTAGTTTGATCCATCATTCCGGATAACAATCGAGGCAAACTCTAAACGATCTTTATTGAAGGTGGCGCTTCTTGATTGTGAGTCGGCTGGTGCCCGCCTGAATGCGACAGTTGAAATTGTGTTGACTTTCTATTAGCTGGTGTGACAGCGAGGTTCAGTGCCCAAATGCCATTAGCGCGAACCGCCACCCCCTTTTTAATATTGGACAAACCAAGAAATAGAATAATAGTCAAGAGACTCGTAACACGCAAGCAGGCGGGCGCAACTAGATTAAGCAAAGTCGGGGTTCTTTTTTTCGTTTTTTTTGGCTAGCAAGGAACTTCATTTGTAGATTAGACGGACTTTTTTTTATTAGATCCAAAATTTACGATCGCTCGTGAACGAAACCAGAACGAAATTGAAGCAACAGAAAAAGTAAATCTCAACCGCAACCCCAAACGACATGCAAACAGTCGTCACGCTCATAACTCTTTTTTTCTTTCAAGAAAGTTTTATCATTTTATTTTCGTTTGGAGAATTTCCATATGAACAAGGCCACGTGTATGTAATCTGAGAAAATAATAAATATGAACTAAAATGCTGACGTGATTGGGTGAAATTTAAAAATTCATTTCAGATGCAAGTGTTAGAGCAAATTTGGTCAACTGTAGACGACACCGATGTCGTGAAGTGTCGTGATGATGAAGCGCTTGTTGCCGACAGTCTGATGGATAGGGCGAGGATAGTGCGCAGAGGCCCTTGATCCAAAAACACACTGGGGTTGGGGGTCCTGAAGAGGACACACAAAAGGCGAATTTGGAGATGGCTTTAACGGCGCCAACGATATAACTGGCGACAAATAGGCAAAACGAGAGCGAGAGAGATGCGCCGAGGCGCGTGCACAGGAGAGAACGAGACAGCGTGCCCGCGCGCGCACGGCCCCCAGTTGCCATGGCAACAGATTGCCATCCTCGCTGTCAGCTGCCGTGTGTAATGGCGTAAATCAAACGGCGAGCCGCGCAATCTCCAAAACTGCCAATGGCGCATTCGCTTTTCCGACGCCATCGCGCGCGCGCCGCCGCCACCGAGTGCACCGTGCGCTCCTCCATCAACACCCCCCCACAAAACCATCTTTTGGCATATACATGTATATACTGTCGGTGCGTACAGAGAAAAGGCCTAGACTACACAATCGCATGCACATCCGGGTTCTCGACGTGATCTAGACCACACCTTCTGTGTTTGCCACTAGATCACCGCCAACGACACGCGCGCCATCTATATATTTCGAATGGATGCAAAAGTGAACGCGCACAAGACAGTAATATTTGTTGTTGTCAAAACTGTTCAAACTAATACTAGTACACATTGGCTTTAACAACAATCTATCCCAACAGGTCAGATAAACGAAATCAACAATCTGATTTTGCTTCAAAGTCAATATTCAACATTCAGAAGTGGTCCCCGTCACCTGAACAATGATGGTATTTTCTTAATTACATCGTATAGATAGTTTTAAATGCTTTTTCGTAAACTGAAAATATGACAACAACTTTTGATCATTCTGGGTACAATCACAAATAAAATTGTATAGTGGGCGATTTTAAAAATAAAATAGAAATGCTTAGAGGGCAATGGGGAGCTAACATTTTGTTAGGGGCAGCTACAATGTTTTGCAAGATTACGTAAATCTCGGAATATTTAATGTTTAAATATTTTACATGTTTTCTATAAATTTGTAGCAATGGATACCTCCTCATTTGATTACCTACGTTTTCAAGAGTTACACGTACTTTGCTATTTCATGATATTAAACTACGTCCAATAATATTTTATTTCACTTCATTTTCACTCACAACGTCAATATATCAAAATGGATGTTGCATCTTCTTCATTAAAACTAAAAATTTAATTTTTCCAGTTATCTAAATAAAAAAATTGAAAACGACCTAAATAACATTCATACACAAATTCTTTGCCTATGCTATTCTTTGCTAATTATCCACAAGCTATTTTTCATATTATTGCCTTGCTTGGCAAGGTAAAGGTTGGTTCAAATTAGGCCGAGTAGCGGATGTGATGTTCAATTCTGCCAGATCTCGGTGACGACCTCGAGCAGTCAATGCGCGTCTATGGCGCGACCGAGTTCGCCATTTTAAGTTCATGGGTCATTGGCGAGTTGGCGAGGCCCGACGCGGCTCCGTTCCGCGAAAGCAACTTTTCCAATAAAATTGAATCTTCCTTTGCGGCGACCCGCGTTTAGCGCGATCTCGGTTTAAGTACTCTCTTTAAGTCAACCTTTCGTGAAATCGCAGCCCCGCCCCGTTTACCCAACGCGCCCGCCCGTCCACCGCCCACCTAATGCGTAATTCAAGAGGGGTGGCAAATAAAAGCGGAGAGATCTCGAGCATACACGGAACATATGGCAGCGAACTGCTCGGGTGGGGCGTCATCTAGCGACCGACCACGCCTACTTCGAAAACAGTTTCCTCGACGCACCCAATGGATTCCGAAGAAAACAGGTATGTAATTAAGTAGCTGGATAGCCGGAGTGCAAATAAAAGAAAAACTAAAATCGTAATTGTAAAATATAATTTAGTGCGACTGAATTATTTTTTGGATGTTTTTTAAAAATTATTTCTAGAAAAAGAGAAGCATCTCTACTTTACATGTACAGTGTGAATAGCTATGTATGGTGCTTCGACTTTCTCGGTTCGTTTCAATTGAAGCTTCATATTATTGAGTTGCAAATTCAAATAATAGCTAAATTTACCAATAACGTAATGTTTCTTGAGAATGAAGGCGTGTTGATTCTGATGGCGAATTTTTACGGCTAATCTGGTTGCTGTTGGTCTTCTCGAAACAAGGGTTTCTTCCCCTTTCGAGTTGCTCCTTACTCAGTCTGCAAAGTTATCGGAAGCGCTGAACGAAAAGGCTTTCAAGAGAGCTCTCCCATTGAAGCATGTGCAATACCTGTTTGGCATAATTAAATTAGGCCATCGGGAGTAATTCGCAACGGCAACTAATTCAAATAGGAAGATCAAGTCAGACAGAGACTTTGAATTTCCACGAATAAGCTTTTCTAGCTCAACACCTCTGCGGACCAACAATTGTTCTGGCTGGAAGGTATTCCAAAACCGAATTAAAATGTAAGATACGTTCGCACAGATATCACATGATTCAGATCGAATAGCGCGCGTCACACACTAAAATAATACAGATGAGGATGGAGGGATTCCTACCTGATGCCTTGGTGGTAAACTTGTCCCGATGAGCTGCGCAGACAGCGAGCAGACGGTAGCCCAAGTCCAAGTCGAAACCTTGTTGATGGGCTACCTGGCTCACAACCTGAACACAAAAACGAAACCAAACGGACAAACTGTATTAGGAACACAACAACAAACGAAATAGCGAAGACGACGAAACCTTGAAAAAATAATTAAATAACTCAATTCACACATGATGATCCACAAGTTTAAATAGTACAAGACTTCTCTGAGGACAGACAACTTATCGATTTTTAAAAAACTGCTTTCCCCAAATAGTGAATTATACGGAAACTGTTTTAATCCGATAGTATCCACCTGAGACCTACGCTAATTCCGGATTTTAATCAGTTTATAAGCTAATGTTTATAAAATTTAATAAAAAAATTGTTGAACACAGATTCAAAGTGAGCTCAAATTTCTGCCAGGTAAACTGCAGTTCGCATCCCCCATTACTTTGCACCACCATCATTTTGGCCTCAATCTTCCTCAGTGGAGTTCATCTTCCTCAAGCTGTGATTGGCTGATTTGGGTCACGTTACCGTCACGGGACCCAAATCAGCCAATCTCAGCTTGGGAAAGATGAACTCCACTGATGAAGATTGAGTCCAAAATGGGGCCCCTGTATCTTAAAAAGCGGCGCTCCTAGAATCCTGAAAGTTTGTTTGATCGTCAACGAACTTCAAAAATACATTTCTTGATAACCTTTCGTCATGGGTGTGGGGTACACGCGCTCTAACCGCCTACATAGTTCTTTGTCGGAAATGGCTGGTGGGCAAATGTGCAACCAGTTTCGAACTGAACACGGGAGAACTATAGGGCGAATTTTTTGACTAACTCTTGACGTTGCGACGACGAGAGAAAGAGAGAGCGAGGACCGCACAAGACACGCACGCGTGAAGCCGAGAGAATTGGCGGCGGCATAAATATTATCAGAGAGCAAACACCAATCGCGGTCCAGCAACGCAAACGCGGACGACCGCACCGACGGGCGGATGGAGAGAAAAAGCTAGACCCGTCCGTGTGTGTATAATTGTTTCAGTGGTCGGGCGCGATTCCTGTTTACACAAACGCCGAACAAGCGTAGCTCAAGAAAGTAATTCCGCCACTGAACTCTGACATTTAGACGCTGGCGTCAGGGTTTGGATCCAACGCACACGTGGGCCGACATTGTGCGGCCGCATGTTTAAGTTCCACGTCTGGTTCCGGTCAGGCCGAGCAAGTCGGAAAATGCTTTTATTTTTAATTTAGGATTCATGTGTTTCGGTGCACTATTTGTAGTTTAGCTAAAAAGAATCGATAATTTGACAACTACAGTCCAACAGAGAAAATCTAAATAACCGTTAAAGACCACAATCTGAGAGGGGGTGCGTTCACTATTTATGACATATCCACCTGGGGCTAAAGCGGCCTCTCTAATCGATTTGTTCTGGTTACTTTCTTGTCTAGTGCAACGAGACGTCGAATGAGAACTGCAGTTTACTCGGCAGAAATCTCAGCTCAATTTGAATCTGTGTTCAATAAATTTTTGATTACATTTTATTAACATTCGCTTATACAGAGTAAACTGATTAAAATCCGGAATTAGCGTTGGTCTCAGGTGGATACTACCGGAATAAAACACTTTCAGTATAATTCACCATTTGGCTACCAATATCCGTAAAAAAAGATAAATCTGTAGAAAATGCATAAACTCGAAGGAGAAATGGGCACGTATCATGAAAAACTAACGATTTAAACGTAATATTATAACGTTATAAGTAGCTGTAGTGGATTCGACTCTGTACTCCCACTGCAACTTTAGAATGTTGAATGGAGCGCGAAAATAAATACAGTTTCACAGAGCGATACGCGAATCGATACGCGTAGTCTCACCTAAATAAAATAAAAAATACAAAATAAGCTGAATACGACAGGCAGATACTCGACCACGAACGAGCAAGGTAGCGTAGAATGTCGCCATCGATCCAAAGCAGAACGGTGACTGAAGACGGTCCCGAAACACAGCTTCCTTATTGATTGCAGTCTATTTTGCCGGGGATTTCTTGGAGTGGTGGCGCAGAATGGGCAACAACCCGGGGACCGCACCCTCTCACAGGAAGGTGTATTGTTCATTAAAAATTAATTACTTAATTTGAACATCCAAAAATGAACTCAAACTTATGTTCCAAAGACTGTCTACAAATTTGTGTCAAATATGCAAGATTAAATAAAAATGTTGATTTTTTTTAACAAACTAGTGCTAAGTGACAACTGCTCCAAGAACTTTTAAAAATTCAACAGAAAAATTTAATTTGCCCAAAAATATTTTTAACGTTGTTGCTGCAATTTCCATTCAAATTCGCTTTAAAACGAAAACAGATTGAAAGAGTTGTCTTGTCAATATTGGGGTTGACATTTGAAAGAACAGTTATATAATAAGCCAATGACATAATAGTTCTTGAGAAGAATCTCGATGACATCAGAAGATGGCGCTGACTCTACCAATCATCAATGATGCCCAGGGCGTTTCGTTCGTCAAGTAACATCCCCCCATCTCTCGCTGACGAGAGACGCGAACATTTCCCAAACAGTTTCAATAGACCACGCAACCCCGCTTTCTTCTGCTGCTTACCACCATCGCCGCTACCTCACCAGGGTTTGCTTTACTTTACTTACCCCACCCCCCTTTCCCCATCTTCATCCGATCCCCCACCCGGATTCTTCTCCCTAACACTCCATGCATCAGAACCCATCTTGCCTTGGCTTCATCGATCCAAGGGCAAATATCTGAACACTACAGAATCACTAGATATAGAACTAGAAGGCCAGCACTCCTAAATCTCGAGTGGCCGCGTCGAGCTTATGGTGATGCCAACGGTCGCCATCTTCTGTTCGCTGACGAGCGCGCATGCGCACACGGTTTTGCGACTTCCGCCTACAACGTGGAGTCTACACAATCTAACATTTTTTGCGAAACTTGCAAGATTTAGGGTTACAAAACGCATGTAACGCACTGGACGGATGATTTTAGAACTTTGCCCTCATGAACTGTAAATTTCAAGCAATATATTGGTAAAATGCTCCATCGCTGAAACGGCTCTTAAATCTGTTCTGATAGCCAACTGAATCAATGCACTGAATATCGAAGGAGGGACAAAATCGTCGCCAATTTTTTAAACACCAGCATCATAAAGTTGGAGGACTTATCTTTTTAATTGTTTATGAAGTTTGACATTGAGTTGTTTACCAAAATAGTAGATACGAAGCCGATAGTAACAATAACAAAAATATAAACTGCTCAATCGAGAGTCGGCAACAAGATCGTCGATAAACAACGTTTATAGATATCTGATCTTCAGGAAAAATTAAGAAATTGTGATTTTCGAAACACAAAGACCAAATTTTTAGGGTAGTGACGAAAGAGTTAAGTGAGTTCATACGTTTGTCTTAGTGTTTCGCAAATCTACATTTTCTTAATTTTTCCTGAAGATTAGATATAAACGTTGTTTATCGACGATCTTGTTGCCGACTCTCGATTGCAGTCCAAGCAATCATCCTATATTTGTGTTATTGAGTTGTTTGTTTAAGACAGTGTAGTTCAACGTTTTAGTGGATGCAATAACATACCCAATTATAGGGTAACTCTTATTTCATTATTGCAACATTAGTTTCTAGTGATCTAGAACGTTTATACAAATTTGGCAGTATTTTCAATTAATGTTTTACAGTAGGTAAGTCTCACCGTAAGACAGCCAAGGAGTCCCTGTTCGAACGACCGCTGGAATGCTCTCGTGTCGGCACACCACTCAAGAAGTTCTCGGGCAGCACTTTGAAAGCCAGCAGTTGTTGCCAAGGCCTGGAAGAAAAAGAAAAGAATCCCCAAGCAACTTGATTAGTAAATTGCTCACAAAGTAGAGAAATCGGCCATTCAGTTCTAGGAGGACACCAGTCAAGCACGAATGTATGTGTATCACGAAGAAATGAATAGCAATCAACGAAATAGATGAGCAAATCTTCGGCTAAATCAACTACGTAGCGGAAATTTGACTAAAAAAATACTAGTCGCACATTAGTTCATTAGTACATTCGTTAGTAAAAAGAGATGAAATGATCTGCAGTCCACCATCTTAACGCCTTAATAAAAATGCTGTTCAATATAAGTAGTAGAATAATAATTTGGTACGAGAATACTTAATAATAAGTAGGTAGAGTAAATAATATATTTTCACATCAATTACGGTGTTTCCTTTTACAAATACATGTGCCTGAGACGCATTTAAATCTTCTGAAATGTGATCATTTCAGTCACTTTACCAAAAATGGCACAGCATTGTGCTACGTAATATTTAATTTTAGGAACAACAAAAAATAATTTCTTGTTAATTGGAGCGTTGATTCGGAAAAGACCAGGCAATTACAAAAAAGAACGTATCTTTGTTCTTCGACTGAGAAATTTAAGACAAAAATTAAATAAGAACAATTGAGATCCGTCGAAAGCGCTAAATGAAATGAAGACATCAGAGGGAGTGGCGCTCTCTTTACCAAAGAACTTTGCTGTCCCCGACAAACTTTCAAGCATGTTTACTGTTGACAAACGTTTGTTCAAATGTGCTGATTGGTTTCAAACTTTAAACATTCAGCTGCAAAAATAAAATCCCAATACTGATTGCAATCAGCAATACCCCACACACGAAGAAATTTGCAGCAAGATGCTCTTACAAATAGATCACAAACACTTGTTTTCCATCAGCAGAATCTCACTGAATCAGTCTTCGTTCTAACCTGAAAAACATGCATGGTTCCCGTTTCTTTATTATTTACAAAGCCTTGATTGCACAACTCGCAAAGATCGCCACATCAGCAATCGAAATCAGGAATGTTGATTTTGGACCCAAATAAAAAATAATAAAACTGAGCAGTGATTTGCCGTACAGCTCCTGTTCACTTTTTAAACAACCATATTAGATTTGACATTTCATCAACATCACATAAGGTTAAACCAACATGAGAGCAAAAATAACAAAACATTGACAAAATTAATAGTTCACTTGCATGTGAGTTGTTATTGGAACATTAAAAACTTGTTCAGACAATTGTTCAGTCAGTCTGGTAGCGATAAACTGGGGCATGTAGTTTTCAATAAGAACCAAATTAGCAAATGACGGGGAGCAAAATACGAGAGAGTGTACCGAAATCTGTATCAAGAAAATGTTGAACACACTTTTCAAAAACCCATTTCGCATATTGTTACAGCTCGGAGGCGACCATATCGATTGATATACAAGATACAAGATAAGCCACAGTATATGTATAGCAAGTGTAATTAAACTTTTCAGACATGTTTGTGGCTCCCGACTTTACGGCAACCTCCGGAAAGCAATAAATATAAAATATCCCCCCCCCCCTTAAGAGCGCAGTCACTGCGGCAATCTACATTAAATGACACGCCGCTATTAGGACGTAAACAATGGCGTCACGTAGCGGCGTGGCCACGCATTAGCAATCCATGAGCCACTATTCAGGTTCCAATATCATTGCCGCTGCTAAACACTTCCTCCGCGGTGTACTTCACCGCACCGAGTTCGAGGGTCCATGGAACGCGTCCGCAGACAAGCGCTGACAAAAGGAAACTCAGAAGCTAAACACCCGGATTAGTCAGTGCTAAAATTTGTCACTCGTTGAGCCATGTAACGTGGCCAATTGGGTCACCACTAGACGACCTTTCGCAACCAAATTGATAATTTTGATAAAATGCTGTACCACTACGACGAAAGGAGTCATCCTTCTAACACCTTATTACCGCAAATGTAAATGCTTTGGTGAAATTTCAATTGCACGACAGAACAAAACCTAAAAATTCGGTCGGCCCCCTCCCTCATTCACACCCACCCAAGAGCAGCAAACCGGGAATAGAGAGGAACCTGAGTTAAGAGTGAGGGGGAACGCAGTGATTATTTGTAGGGATATTGGAAAGAGACGGAAGCGAGAATGGAGTACATTGACGAGGGGAGAAGAGGCAAAGAGAGGGAACTGATCATAGAAAAAAAAAGATAGGGAAACAAGACACGAACACAAGGTATTGGCATAACGCAAAACATAAATATTACTGGATGACTTTTATTTTTTTTTAGCTTCACGGGTTGCGGCCACATCATAAAAACTGTTCCAACGAGCAACATCGTAACCTTATCGTCTGACGTTTAATGTGCATTGGACATCTGTTCATCGACCACCTGCGGTATTTAAAAGTCTTGCCAAAATGTGCTTTTACTGAATTGGTTTGGTATAATCGCTTTACTAATAGGTGAAGCCAATCGTGAAAGCAACGCTAGATGGCGGCTACATGCAGTCGAACTATCGATATACAGTCAATGTTTGACTAATATTGCAATATATGACAACTCTCCGCAGATGACAAGTTCAAAATTGCCACCCTGGCGACTTGAAAGTACCACCAGCGGCGGCACCACAGGCTCTAATGCAAGCACCCAATAGATAAAAAATAAGGAGAGGATCGCATGCATACGAATCGAAAAATAGGCCTACATAGCTAGCACTCCAGTCGAATCCCTGGGAAAGAAAAATGAATAGTCGGGATGACGATGGGATGTGAAGGAGGGGAGGGAGGGGAGGGGGAGAATAGAAGGGAAAGCGTAGGATGGACTGGAGCGAGTAATGAATGGGGGTGGGGTTGATCGAGGGATCGGGGCAACAATTTCCCTCAATTCAGGGAACGAGGTGTTCAATGGGAGAGAGACATAGTCAAAGTGAGTCAACTGTGGTAGGGGCGAACCACTCAGATTGGACTCTGGGGTTCAGAAGGCGCCGCACCAAGGCCAATTTGTAAATTTTATTTTGAAATTGTTAATTAAACGCTGTTTCACACTGCCAAAATAAATCGTGGAGAGAGTATCAAATAAAACAAATCACATCATTCGAAACTCCACCAGAATGGAAACAAAAATACAGGTAGTCACACTTTAATTTTAACAAGAATACAACACAACACAACGGTTATTTAAAATATATTTTGAAATAAGTTGTTAACTTGTTTTTGTCCCAGCTTTTTCTTATTTCGTCGATCTTTTTCAGTTGTAAGCATATTTTTAAAAAAAACAGGTTTAAATAGTACTTTATTTAGAGATGAGAACCAACGATATTTAAATTAAAAAAACTCACAAATTTACTTAGCCTAAGCTAGGCAAATATTACCAGATTTTATTTGAAAGAGACAAAGCCGAATAAAAAAAAAGCAAATCGAAGAGACATCCGAGACACTTGACTGATGGTGATGTGCTATTTGAATTAATCCAAGATTATCTTTTATCAGTCCCAGATGCTGTCGACTTCAGTGACCAGCCTCCCCGATGAGCCATCACCTATCACTATATAGAGCAAATTTAATTGCCGACATAGGGAATCCGGATTGAAACGAACCGAACACTGGATCAGGATCTAGAGGCGGACTAGTTCGGAAGCCGGTCCCTAGGTGGCAGCATCGGTCAACCGCGACAGTCGCACGTACGTATCCTGCACACAGTCGAGATTGTCAATGCATATGGCGCAACGACAGCAACAGCTCGGGTACAGGAACCACCCAAACTGCACACACACAGCAGCAGCAGCAGCTTTTGTCGCGAACGAGCTGGGCGCATAATTGAGCGTCAATATACTGTCTATTAATACGTGCATATACAATAATGGGAAGCCGGGCGTAATGAACCCGCGCCAACTAACAATGCCCCCCACCATACCGTACCATCCCTCCCCTGTTTGTCATTTGAAATACGTTTCGAATGGTGACGCGTTAAGTAAACTAAACTGCCGCCATTAACCCGCACAGCTTTTACAAACCCGAGTGCGAGGCTTAGCATTTTATTTCATAAACGCGTTGACATTACTTGATCAGACGTGCAGCTTGTGTACGAGGCTGTAGCGGTGAACGACGAGGTGTAAGGGTAGACAGAGAGAACGGCAAGTCAACATTTTGGTACAGTACGACTCGTCGTAGCCCCAGTTGGTATTGCTACTGGCTGTGGCCCGGCGGTCCCGGGTTCGATTCCTAGCGGGGGCTCTCGACAATTTCGATCCCGGGGTATTGGTGAACATCGTCGCCGACTACAACGGCGATTCACTAAATTGAACGTAAGGTTACCCCAATACATGGAGAAACGGAAATAAATGGTTTCGTGACCAAATCTTTACACGAACAACGATATGCGTCTGATGTGAAATTCTATAGATTAAAACATATTTGTTTGAAGAATGAATAAGCAAGGTGGGGTAAATAAAAATTGCTTATCTGCACCTAAAATATATTTTTTTTGCCCAATCAACTCCAGTCAACCGCACTACAGGCGTTACGTCCCCTCATGGTGCTCAGGCACTGTGCGAGGGGAACGGCCAGTACCCCGGGGTCGAAATTTTCGAGAGTCCGCGCCGGGAATCGAACCCGGGACCGCCGAGCCACATTCAGTCGCTAAACCAACTGGGCTACGTATATTAGGTTAGCTGACAAAATGGTACGACCCGTCGTGGCGCAGTTGGTTTATGACGGACTGCGGTTCGGCGGTCCCGGGTTCGATTCCCGGCG
>JAQGBY010003997.1:0-17711 GCA_034698785.1 Mycogona germanica | reverse complement strand
ACAATAGCGTATAATTTTAGAAAACTTAAATAATTGACCAAACTGTAGTCTGACGGTAAATTGAGGAGAGAGAAAGTTTTTGTAAATTTCGTAGTTTCCCATAACTGCAAGACAGCGTGGGTTTGAACAAGTCATTTCTAGGGCTACGGCTCTCGAATCTGTCGAAATCCGTCGGTTTCGCAGAATTAACCAATCCGAATTTTTTAATTTTAATTGGACGAGTCAGATATTTTATACGGACGCATACACAATAAGAAAGAAACCGCAAATAAAATTACATTTGAATATTGCTTCTTCTTATTACAAGTAATTGAAAACAGTGATGCCGATTCTCAAAAGTCCGTCGATTTACTAACGCTCGCGCCGCCTAAACTGCCGAATACTCTCGGCGACACACTGAGTTTATACTACCTAAGTATTTGCGAGAGTATTGCTTTTACCATAATGGCGCGCACTGAATACCCGTTTTCCAAGAACACATTTGGTGTTAACGGAGTCTCGGAATTCGCTTCCAGGGCGCGACCCTACGCGCTAATGAATTAAAACTTGAAGCTGCCGTTCAGTGACGATACCCATTATTGATTGTTTAAATATGGATATGTTTGTCACTGCGTCCGGCATTAATAGCTTGGCTCCCCCGCAAATGGAGTAGCGTGTATGGGATTATAGTTTGTGCGTGGGTGCGAGATCAAACTGTAGCGCTGCCGGATCCATATTATCGAATGCTAAAACCTGTTTACTCAAACCAACAATGATCGGATACAAAATTCAGCGTTGCCAGTCGAGTGTAGCTTCATGAGAACTCGAACTGGTGGCACGAAGCGACGGGGTGAAAAACAAATAATAAGCCTCTCTCGAATGCAGTCTCTCAAATAACTCTTTTTCGGCGTTTTGAGAACAGAAATACAATGCAACGCAGTAGCGTTTTGGTGCTGGTGTTTTACGAGTATTTTTGAAGTAGCTAGGCAATATCTCAGGCTATGAATGCACGAGAAAAAATGGTTCTATGACAATTTAAAACTAAAAGTGGTTAGAAAATGCGGAAAAGAACTTCTTAACCGATTAAATGACAAAAGTAGAAAAAATTCCTAAATTTTAAAACCATGTATCCCATGTCATATAGAACCACCATATACAATTACAGAGTGTACTAGGGTAGTGTTCGAATGAAAGTAGGGTTGCTAAATGGCACCAGCTCTGCGTAACACCGCAACATGTAGGAAATTCAGAATTATTGAGATCATGATTAAGATGGAGCACTCACTACGGTGAAAGGATTTTCCTTCAATGCATGGTTATTGCAGACGATCAATGGAAAACGCACCCTTTTCTTTAACCAATTGGTCGCCTGACGTGCAAAATCCAGCGATCCAAGTTCGGTTCTTGGTGTTGCGAAATAAAAATTTCCGCGAGAACCTATACGAAACTCACTTAGAGTCAAAATTAAAATGAGCCCAAAATTCAAAATATACAACGAGAATGTAAGTGTAAGAAATGAAAAATTCCTCTCTGAAGACATTCTACACCTACATAACGTTTCATTGTGTAAACATCATATTGGATCCGCTCTATCTTTATTTTGGACCGCCGCAAGTCTTGTCTCATGTCAACTCCGATTGGCGGAGGGGCTCCAGAATGATTTTCGGACTACATTGTCGGCCTCGGCCTATTAGCCACACGTGTGGACTCTGGAGTGTTTATGTACAGAGTAAATATCATTATGCACATAAACGTGTAAGCTTTGTTGAAACTATTAATAATTCACTGGGACACTCGCAATGGGGAACAACGTGCATCCGCACTGCAACCTAATGGTGCACGAGAATTACCAGTATATCAACCCCGGTAATCGATGCTCGAGTATATACCGCCGTTAGGTTTTCCGCTTTCAATCGTTTGAATATGTCTGTTTATGTAAATAACGTCCACAGAAATTTGGATTGCACATGCGTACATTGGTGTAGAACAATTATGTACAAATTACGGGGCGAGAGTGTTTCCGGAAATTAGCTCACTCTTACTTTTCAGAATTTGCATGTGATTAATAATATTTCTCTCGGCTCTCATGCGCTCTAAAATTATTTATTTTTATTCTGTTTTGCATTGTAACTATTTTATTTTGTTATCATTCGCTTTGTCAGTCCCCATGAAGACCCGAACTGCTGACTATACGTTAATTTGGACTGTTGTGAAAATTATATTACTGGATGGTTGGTTTTACTTTTTGATGGCGCGTTTGTGAATATAATTGTTAATTTCCATTTCGAAATCGCCGTGCCTCCATCAGTGAAATCCACCATGGTCATGCTGTGGTGAGGCAAATACAGATGTAATAATTTATTTAAATTCGAGTTGTTAGAAATGAGTATAATTGGCTAACTAACTTTCAGTACATTTTTAGTGGTTCTAGTTTGCGCATATACATATTTATATACTGCATATAAAACGTAGAGTAAAATAGAATTGCTTTAGGCATAAAATAAAATTTAATTTCAGATATATGTAGTTGAACAACTGGTTCCATCCATTGTGATTAACGAGTTGCATCTAACAAATGACAAAAAGCTAATTAATTTAACGTGGTGGAACCTAAGATAAATCCTGGATTTATTTTTGTGTAAGTTTGCAATTTGGTCCTGAGACTGGCTGCCTGTTACATTAAAGAGTGGATGATGGTTGTTAGGAATAAGTTACTCCATAATGCTTTCGCGTTTTGCTTAATGGAAAATGTAATTTTGTTCTGATTTATTACGAACTGAAGTTTGATATTTTTAGCATGGTCATTTGAAATTGTTCATCGCATGCGCGTACGAAGTCATAGCAAAATAATATTTCGATGGAACAAAACGGGAAAGATACTATCATGTAAATTGGCCTCGCATATTCTATAACGAAGAATGAATATGCAGATTTGCCGACTTGCAGGGATTGGCTAGTCTTTGTCATTGTCGCAGGTTGTGCACACATATATATATGCACGGTGCACTCTTTTGGTGGTGGTGGTATATGTGTGTGTGTGAGAGAGAGAAAGAGAGCCAGTGTTATTTCTGACTGTATATAGATTGCCAATTAAGTCGGTTACGAGTTTCAAATTGTGGTTTCGTGAATATAAGTTGTCGGAATTACTTTAATCGATGGTCGTGCTCGTTGGCAATCAGTTAAACGCGGACGAGAGTGAAGCACCCGTGCACGCACACGGCTTCACTCGACGAGTCGACTCTTTTCATCGAGAAAGTCGAAGCACTTTGAGAGTGGTGCGCTTCGTACGTTTCAGTCGAGTCGTGAGTCTGTCGGTCCTGAATTGTGTAAGATAAACTAAACGCCACCGAAACTGAAGCAACTTTGAATTCCTAGTGAAAACGAAATCAACAACGGGAATTGGGGGCTCGCGTGTCGGTCCACACCGCACATACGCAGTCGGAAAAAAAATGGGGGGAGGGAATCGATTGCATCAAGACAGTTGTTGAAAAATGAGTGTTCTGGTATCGGTTAGTGCGAGGGTGAAAATCAGACAGACCCAGATTTAATTTTTTTCTACGTTATTATCGCAGGCTGGATCTGCCTGCCCATCAACACTTTTTTTGTGCCCTCTATATTTACTTTGCCTTGTTACTTCCCCCTATTAGTCTCGACATTATTAAAAATACAATTGATGAGTCTCTATTCTGGTAGAATTTTTACGAAGATCGTAATTGAGGCGATACAGGAGGATTGTTCCATTGTCCACTTTGTTAGACTGAATGCGACTGAATGATGACTCAACGAGATGTTGTTACATCTAATGGCGCTTTCTTTCCAGTATCGGGAACTCGTATCCATCTTCTGTAAAATTACGAATGCCGAGTGCAATTGTAAACAGTTAACGTTGATCATGAATTGACGGCATTTCAGCATTGCGACTGCGACATATCTGGTGTTATTGATTACTGAAGTGTCTACGAAATTCGTCTTGACACTCTCAATTATCACTGGATGACGAAGTTGTTGAAACTAGTGAATTAGATTTCAAGATCCAACTGAAGTCGTTTCGTCAAACCTTAAGGAAATCGGCCGATTGTATTTTTCAAAAGTAATTTTGCTTGCATTAATGCAAGCAATGATTTACGTATCGGATGGCGACACACATACGGATCAATATATACGAGATCACGGGATCTACAATAGGGTTCAAGTTTTTGAGGTTATCGATCGTCTTTATTCTGTATACGAGTATATATTTTTTTAAATCTCCAATTCTGATAAAATCTCTAGTACGGGCGTTGCCGGCTCTTCCATTTGTTAATAGCGAACGGCAAAGCCACTCGCTTCTTAGGCAATTTCCTGCGGCCATTTCTCGTCAACAGGAACTTCCAATCAGCTGATTGATGATAACCGCTGCGGTCCTGATTGGAGCTCTTCGTATAGCCGCCGAGCATTGGCAAACAGTATTAGTATCGAGCCTATCGATGTCTGCACCGATTCGGCATTTTCTGCCGAGAACTACTAACGCTTTCTCTCCCACTCGCTCTCTCACACGTTCCTCTTAGTCTAGTTCTCAGAAAAACGGTCGTTTTCATCTCCGGCTAGACTGATCTTCTCATAGCATCGCCAGAGATTAGGAATTGGGTGTGCTTTTTTAAATTGGGTGGAAAGGATATATGAATGGGACGTCTATCGAGAAGTCAGTGCCAGAGCTGCATTGCCGGAATACGGTCGATAATATTTTTACGGTGTCTATGTTCCTAACGGGGCAATACACTTCAAATCGTAATACGAATGGATGTTTTAAAAAAATTTAAGTATTTTGAGACGCTTGTCGCGTCTGAAAAGTGTGCATCTTAAAATTGTTCTAAATTTAATGAATGTAATTAGAGATATAGCTTAGAGAAAATAAGCAAATTTGAAAATTGAAAATAAATTGTTTATAAACTGAACAGCTATTTGTTGTGAGTGGTCCACTCGTGATCCCCAATGAGAATCTTTTCACGGATAAACGGATTTATTACTTGAAAAACTCAATAACCCTTGTCGACAAATCGCAGCGCATACCGGTGACTTCAGCTCAATGATTACGCCATTACCGGGTGTGAATGACAGAACGGAGGATTTTGATTGGTTTTCTTCAATAATTATATTTATGTTCCATTTCCCGTTCTTGGAATAAAATATAACCGATGTTCCAATTGGGAACCATTTTACTTCGTTCGCTAGAATCTCAAACAGTTTTGCAACGGTTAATTTGTGTCTAGACAGAAATTAACAAAGAATGCTAGACAGGTTTATACTGCCTGATATTCATGCTATATACATATATTAACAGATTCTTTGTTTCATTCATTTGCTATTTGAGAAGGATGGGGATTCATGGATCCATTAAAATTTAAATGTAGTTAAATGCGCAAATAATTTAACGGGAAATCAAATTGTATTTCCCATTTTGAATTTTCCTGACGAACAGATACTGATATGGAGCAGCGGATATAAATGGAAAGGTACAGCGATCACCATTATCACTTAATTAAGTATTGTCTAACTATTATTATAACAATTGGTGAACTCTCGGCAAAATTGTCGGTGTCATGTTTTCCTTGGTTGGATCTGCAAGCAAGTCATCACGTCGACTACGTCGAACAGGGCAAAATATGACAATACTCGGTGCTATATTTCGGTCAAAATATGGTCAGTTGATTTTGTCGCTCAATCGATCTCACCGATCTTTCTTATACTTATTACAGTATAAAATTTAAAAAAACGTTTGTTGTTTTACTCAAATGAGAGTGTCGATATAATTAAATTCTTATGATATTTCATGCTCAGCCTTTTGTAGTAAAGATTAAGGATTGGACAATCGAATTTGGAAGTTTGGAATGCCGACTTTAAAAGTTTTTGTTTAAATATAGTACTACCACAAATGGCCCTAACTGCTACCAGAATTGCATCCATGGATACTGAAATGTATTTCCTGCATTATAATATAGCAATTTTACCGTGTACTTCTATACCGTGGAGACCCTTTTAAAAGCTCTTTTGTCATCATAATATAGTAATTTTGTCTGAAGAAAATTTTCAGGATTGGATAAACATTGTTCATTTAAACAATGAGTTGCATTTGTTTCGTTAGATTAGACCATTTCTATGATAAACATAGAGGAATATATAATACAGTTTAAAATATTTTTTAGAAATAGAACACGCCCTACATATTGGCTCTATATATTTATTATTCATAGTGCTTCTCAACAAAACGTGGGGCAACGAACCGTGCATATCCAATAAGAGATAGACAAAAGTGAGCTTGCCGTCTCTAGCCGACTGATCGTACGCCTTGGTACGTACGATAGTGTGAATGTACTCGAAAAATCATATTACACAAACACATATTCAGAAATGGTGGATTCAGGACAGCACCGAATGAAAAGCCAAACCGAGTGGCGTGTTCTATTTTATAATAATATTTTACTATTGTATTATTTTTTAAACTGATAATTGCGAAAAATACAGAGTTTCGAAGAGTTTCGGGAGTTCAATTCTGAGTCCACCATTTCTGATTATTATCACCCAGACGTCATAAAAAATATTTTTCAAAAAGACATATGTATGCACAACTCACATCATACGAGTATGACGCCTCGATTAAAATCAAGACGTCTTAAGTTTTGACTTTAACTGATTGTGGTTCAGCGGTCCCTGGTTCGATCCCGGGGTACTGGTGAAAATGTGCCCCTCGCATAGTGCCTAAGCACCAAGATGAATACAAAAAATCCTGTAGTGCAGAGTTTGCAGTGAAGGGAACAAAAGTAAAGTTTTGATTACATATGTTGCTGCTCACTCTTATAATTTTTCTGGTGTCACGAACCAATTTTCATGACCACACCGTGAATATAGCCGGGTTTTGATATTTCCATGAGTTCAGTTTTGAAAGGTGTGTCAAGATCGTCTCTTGTTATTACGTTGTATAAATTGTTTGTTTTAATGCAAAACAAACGTTTCATGCAAAACAGTGACTTGTTTGACATACCACAATCATGCGACCTAGATTCGTTGCTGACACATTTGCGCCCAGCTACAGATATAGCTGGCAGCGAGTCGCGCTTGTAATGGAGTCTAGGGTATATGCATAATCAGACTATATCAAGTGTCGTCCAAAACGCCAGCACCCGTCACATGCCACCGGTAATTCATTTTGATAGGAACGTAATCTCGCCAAATAACCAATCCCGTGGCGAAATTCTGAGGCAAATTATGTTACTACACCGGCTCATGTTCGTGTTAAATTAGCGGCCCGAAAAATCTTTTCCCGGCGCAAAGTGCTGGGGTCCTTTTTGTGATAATATCCTCCCGAGACTCGCAGCCGTACACCAAGAGTTCAAACATCAATACTGTCTCCTCAAATTCATAATACATCGTAAACAACAATAGCGTAGATTAAAGACACTGCTGTCTCATTCTGGTCTGATCATGGGGTTGAATAACGTAGCAGTTGATGTGGTCATCATGTACGGTATGAATTATCAACCATCTGTATTTCTCTTGAGGCCCTCTAAATTTCCATACTGACTAAGGACTAAGGTCTCAGATTGATGTACGAGGTTAGGCCAAGCTTGAATGCAGTTTACATGATTAGAGAGCGTCTTCCGAAACATAATCCGCTAAACGCGAGCACAATTTGAGCCGAATACATATTGATTTGTCGAGGATATGCCGCGAGTTTGAAACTGCAACAAATCTGCTCGCGAGCAGAAGAACATATCTGCAATGTTTTAACTAAACAAAGGTGACGTCGTTATAACAATTTCCCCAACATGTTTCAAGATAGAATTGACTTCGCGTTCATCATACTGTATTGAAGCTGTGTGATTATGTGGTACCCTGACAACTACATCAAACGAGTAATTCGGGGCAGCACCATATTTGAACAGTGCACCCACGAGGTACCGCAACAGCCAAAACAAACAATTAGTGAATTGGTGCTCATGTCATGTCAATATATATCATGTTACAATTACGTTGTTGTTTACCGTGGCGTGTGTGCTCGTAACAACTCTTTGGATTATTTCTTAACGAATTATCAAGTGAATTATCGGAAATGCATAAACGCACAGGCTTCACATTTTAAGTCCTTGGAGAAATACATGTAATATAACGAGAGAAAGTGAATGTACGGGTGGTAATGCTTATGTTTAATATCTTAATGGAATGGCTACCCTGGGAGGCAGAATGATGGCCGATATCCTATTACAGCATCACTTGTTTCGGCAGCCATTATATGGGTGAGGGGGGCGTGTAATCGAATAACTGTGCCAGTTCGGTAATTTGCATTTGTTGCCTGGATGACGTTCGGTCACGACAAAACAAATTTTACGGAGTAGATACCAGCTACCATTGGTATCGTTCAACGAATGTACAGTATATCGTTTTTGTAAATGTGTATCACGGAATGCGTTTCCCCGTCTATTTTATTAATATAGCCGTCCGCCTGGGACGATTGTTCAGTGCATTTTTACTTTATATAATTACTGTACGAGAGAAACCTGTGAGTGTCAATCACGAAGAAATATCCATTGCCTTCTCTAATTTTGCACATCTTTGATTATGACCGACCTTTCTTGCGTGTGTTGCGAATTCGATGCAGCGAGCATGCACAATGTGTGTCACAAGTCGTGACTGTTACTCATTTCATTATTGCCAATCGCTAAGATCAAACACGGAGCCAATGAAAAATGGTAGTACAGTCTAAAAATCGCTATAAATAGATTCATACGACATTCACTTTGTATTGCAACAAATGATTGAATTAATCCACTCGCGTAATTGCAAACTCATCCATGAACAAAACATGAAACTGCTGTGAGTTAATTTTTAATTAACCACATGCAGCTAATCTGTTCGGAATAATTCGGCAAACTATTAACTTGAGATCCGATATAATTTCGAGTACAGATTTTAGTTCCCTGATCAGACGACTAAAATTTGTACTATGCTACATTTTGAATGTCGTAGAATCAAATAGCCAAACTAAGTAGCACAAAGTAACTCGGAAAAATATTGCACAATTTTTCCAAAAAATGATTTTCATCATGAGTGAATGTGTATGGATTATCCCCAAGAAATTGTAAAAGGCATAATATATCGAAACTATCTACAATATTTTATATCGATATTATCGGTTATTTCAAAAACTCAGGTCCATGAGATTCAGAATTTACGGTTTCTATTCTTTTGTCTGACAATAGTTTTTCAGGAATAGTATAGGATGTTCTGACCATTCTTTTTCCAGTAAAGAAAATGGGCAAATTTTAAATCTCCTAATGTGGAAATATTTTTATATGTATGATAGCTATGGAAGATATGAAAAAATCTTGTTTTCTACAAACAATACCAGTTTTTACTATCTTTAAAGGCCGACACACCTTCTGTGTCGCCGTGCCCTTTGTGACTTCATAATCGTCGTGTGTTGCTGCTCAAAGACCTGAGCGACATAATTAAATAAAACAGTACATGCGAATAGTGACAACTTAAACGTAGATTTGCAAATAGTAGAATGGAAATGAAGGCGATCAGAACATGGAAATGAGGAAACGTAGTCCATCCAATTACCCGGCGGCATAAAAGAGAAATTAATATTTTATGCAAATCATAACTGGTATTGTCGTTCACCATTCCTGTATTATATGAAGCGCGGTACAAGTGCGCTTGGAGCGGAGAACAATTCCAACGAACTTTAATGAAACATGATTAATCGAATTATTGTGTCTCCTCCATGTACTTGTGTACACAAAGAGACGACCTTCTCTGAAGAATCACTACGAAAACGTATGTGCAGAACACCACGAACATAAAAAAAATTAATTAGTGCTGGTGGAAAATTAATTTTGAACGTGTAATTTTATGGGATGGTCCTAAAGAGTCTACCCAAACTTTTATTTGATCTGTTGTGCAGAACCGTTGCATTAATGCTGTTCCATTATATATTTTTAATGCAATTTGGGTTTGGTTGAAACAAAAATTTGGCGATGAATATATAATTGTGGAATTGTAGATAACAAAAGTGCAAATTAACTTATATAAATTGTAATTTCTAATTTTTCAACGAGCGTGTTTAAGAGCATCGTCACTATTCACGTTAATGTTAAAATAATTTTATGTTCTTTATTTGACGAGAGAAGACTGAAAGAAATAATTGAGGGGCCTAAATTTGTATTACAATGTTACTAACGTTTTAAAAAATCGACGATAGAATTAGAAATTGCTTAAATTATAATTAACTGTAAACTTGAACTGCTTCGAAGAATGCAGAACTACTGTACTACAGAGTTTGTTTTTTATTGGAGCTCGCGGAGATCGTTTACAAGTGAATCTTGAATCATTAAACCTTGTTATGGTATTATAAGAATTTAGGTTAAATAAGTAAAATGAAATGTAATTAATATCAGAAAATATTCTCGCAAAAAATGAGGATTTAATTAATCATTTCTTTTATGAATCTTTCATTATAATTAGAAACGTTATTTGCCTGATCTATCTCGAATGTCACGCACGAAGCACAGGTTAAGATTTGCCAATAAAAAATGTGTTTCTTATAGGGTTAGTTGACGATATAAGAGCATCGACGCAAGTCGCGATCAGATAACAGCGCCGCGTTGTGAGAGAAACGCAGATAGAAGGCGAGAGACAGAGAGAGAGAGAACGCTAGGCCATAGAAACTTTTTTGTATTTAACTAACCCCTCGAGAACACTTGGGAGACTGGTGCATCCATCTTCGCGTCTTGATTCGTCAATAAATGTGTAGCTGGCTCGCAACAAGCGCAAGTTTGCTTCCGGGCACACGCGAGCTATACCTGAAAACTGGACCCGGGGGAGGTTTCTTTCTATTGGACCCCGGGCGACGTCAAGACATTTCTTCATCAGATAAGACTCTATAAAAGGTGAAACACGTGTTCTCGTTATACGGGGAGTCGATCCCAAAATTCGTGTGCAAAAAAGAACATAACAACAAGCTGTAGGCTCCAATTCTGAAAACAAAAGAAAATTTTCCAGTCAATATGTGGTCATTTAAAAAACGAATGTAACGGCGTTCTCTATATTACGTGTAGCGGTCATCTTTATTACATGTGGAATGTTGGTACTTAATCTCGCCACGACACTTAAGATAGCTAGAGCAATTAAAATGCGATACGTTCAATGATGACATTTCTAATTGTCTTGTTGAATGGGGCTTGAAGACAAGTAGCAGGAGATGAGAAAAGGCAATTAAAGCGAAGACATTAAACTTGTTTTACGATTTGATTACGAGATCTAATGGTACCGTTCTTTAAAAGCGTAGTTCAAGTATACACATAGTTTGTGATTTTTAGTAAAGATCAGCACAAAGAAAATCATGACCAAATAAGTTAGTTACATTTCCTCTCTCAATTGTGCGAGTATTTTTAAGCTTTATAAATTCTTAAATGACTGGTATACATATAAAATAATAGACCACCGTATTTTTCAATTAAAATCAGATATACACGAATATTTTAATATTTTGAAACCTAATAAAATTTACTGTTAAGTTCACCTTTCCACGCATCGATACACATTATAGACAGTAATATACTCAAAAGAGTAAATTGCCATTTGAAATAAAAATAAATTACAGATTGACTACAAATCTGTACAAATCGGTTGATTTAATATTATTTAATATCGGTTGATTCGATAGTAACTTGGTCACTGTAGTACATTGTAGTTTGAGTAGTTTGTCAATTCTCGTTAGTGTGACCAGGAGTTCAAGTGATCAGAAATTGATTTGAAACTGATCATCTCTACCAATGCGTATAGCAATGTTTATAATGGTGATAAAACTAATTCTGTAACTGTATTCGATAGCGACATTTCGCGATAATATAAAAGATACCCTAACACATAATCGAAAGATCGCAACACATTCTTTTGTCGGGTGTATAGCGGAAATTCTGGAAGCTCGAACCATTTTCTTGGCGCACGCAAGGTGAGGGTGCATCCAGGGTACGTCGGTGTTGAAAACCACCACCCACACAGCCTTTTGCGAAAGAATGTTTCCGTCCCAGCCAACACGTCTAATCTCCTCGGCCTTTTCAGCTGACATATGCCTGAGTTCTATGTGTGTAGAGAGTATGGCGTGCCTCCTCTCTCTCTCTCTCTTTCGTACTTGCGTTCACTCTTTGACTCAATTTCAATTTCGCCTTTTGTTGTTGCACGCTTCGCCACCCTAACGCTTCCAAAACAGCATCTCCCGTCGTTGGCTTTTGTAGCCGCGCTTTCGGTCCACTTTCGTGTTCGCGCTTGTATCGTATGGACCTGAAGCTATACGGATCATCGCGAGACCTGATCAGGTATCACGACATTTTATAAGTTCAGAAAGACACAGCCGAACAAACTAAAAAATTCGTTTAGGTTTCTTGTCCTCATCCTCAATCTCGAATTTAATACCTGAACTAATTCATTTCGAGAATCTTGAGGCATCCTTAAATACACTGCACATAATAATACACTGTTGTGACGTGATCGTATAGAGTCGAGTTTTAAAATGCTCCCATTGTCTTGAAAAGTATTGCCCGAGTTATGTGCAAAAACAAAATAAAACTAAATTAAGAGCTTCATCTATACAGTTCAGTCTGCCGTAATAAAAGGTGGATGGGAAAACAGGATTTCCGTCACGAAATGAGATTTTCGATTTACATCCGCCTTAAAAACGTGGTCACGCTTTTTATTTCACTAAGCGTATATTTTCAAAGTTTTGTTAACGAACAGGTAGTGTGAGAGGAGACAATGCACACCCTGTAAAAATATCCGCTTACCCAACATTCTCTACGTGCGTTTATTAACCATATTATTCTTAAAGTTCTGAAGATAAACGCACATTTATTCAATGTAATATAGTCGAAAACTGATTGCTGTCCAACAATCCTCACATATCGAGTTACATTTTACAGCAAAAACATTTTTTCTATTAAATAATCGACATTGCTCAATTATCCTTCAAGGTTTCCTACATTTCTTATCTTCTTATCTCATTAAGATCGTCGGCATTCTAAATTTCTAATTTAGAAAATTGAAAATAGGAAACCCCAATGTCGCTCTCATAAAAACGAGGATACCTTTTTTTAAATTATCGTCGGCATTTGACTTTGAATATTATGGCCAAAACGAGCCTTTAAACGACCGCGGGGGTCACAGGTGGATCCGAAACACTAATTAGCCCGAGGCCGGCAAGCAAGCGCACCGTCAGCGCCTTATCCTAACTTTCATTTGCAGACAAGTCAGAATCTATGCCAGCGGTCTGACGCGGTGGTGCGCCTCCACCACCACCACAAGACGAGGAGCTCCGTCCTGTACGACGCTCGTGGCAGGCGCACGCAGCATCTCTATCGCTTTTATACTCCCTCTCTCGGTATGTATGAAAAGCGTCGAGGACTCTTCAGTCCAACCTTTTCTCTATGTAGCTGCACTGCCACGTAGGCATTCATCGAGTTCGACCCGCAGCATCCGCGAAAAAACGGCCATCGACACTGCACGCGACGGTGTTCTACTAAGGACATTCTTTGGTGATCGGATGCGCCCTGGACAGAATTGTCTCAGTTGAATACCCTACTTCAACATCCCCATTTTAGCGTAAATTGAATTTATATTCGAATATTGACATTTTGAAATTCTTATTTCATATTTTGAAATTCATTGACTTAGATACTGAAAAGATAATCTAAAAGAAATTGAAAACATATATTGGCGGTGTACAGTACTGTACAGTACAGTACAGTAGTCCTTGCAGTAAAATCCCGAATGGGCAATTAATCGTCAATTGTCGCTTAAAATGAGAACGAAATGTCGAAAATACCAGTCAGATGTTAACGATACCAACACCACCTATGAATACAGTAATTCGAGGAGAAAATTTGGCTATTCCTTATTAAAGGCCCTTCAACATGTACACAAATATCGTATTTCGCACGAATATCAACACCACCTATGAATACAGTAATTGGAGGAAAGAATTATCTATCCCTTAATAAAGGCCCCCTTCTACATGTTTATGAATGTCGTTTTTCACACGAATATCAACACCATCTATGAATACAGTAATTCGAGTAGAGAATTGTCTATTCCTTATTAAAGGCCCTTGTACATGTTTATGAATGTCGTTTTTCACACGAATATCATAGCAACTTTTTCAAAAGTAAATTTAGTTATTCGTGTAGAACATAAGTCAGACAGGGTTATATTGTATTTTGAATTCAGTTGTTCTGAAAAGAATGAGTACATTATCTATCTCCAGCGCATTCATACTTAACAGATAGACAATTCTTTACTCTGAGTCCTGGACAGGTGCCCCGACCTCCCCCACCTTAACGAAGGCATTGCCTGTAGTCATCACCGGCACTAGTAGTTTTCACGCGATCGATTTTTTCGTCATTCTTTCCCCCAGAACACACGACTAGAGCTCGAGTTCGCCTTTTCCATATCATATACATGTGCGAGCGATACATGTATACGCGAATAATGCGGGGTACTAGACCAACCTTAATAGCAGGAAAAACTCTTTGAAACTTCAAGATTGGTATATGGTTTGCTGGATTTGGCAGCGTGAATGTTCTTCTAACCATCTTTTGTCGTAGCGACTATACATTTTTATTTAAGGGGATGAAGAGTGTGTGTGTAAGGGTGGTGGTGGGAGCACAGAGTCAGTTGTATGTAAACCCATATTGTGTGACGTCCGAGAAGTGAAAATAAGCACGTAGGAGCGCCCTTTGTGAATAGTTATTGCACGTAAAACGAACGCAGCGCCGCTTGTGTTTTATCAGAAAAGGGTTCAGAACACGTGAAATAAATGGAAATCCTGACGCTGATGCTCTCTGAATGGTGGCCGCTATTCTTCATTCGATTCTTTTAATCTTAAAATAGAATTTGGGAAGGAAAAAGCACGTCTGTAACGTTACTCGGCGGTTACAACATGTTGTTTTATGTTAGCGAAACGAATGGCGACATGGTACGTAGGTTTCATTGCCTAGTTGAGCTGCCAGGCTTTTTTCTTGACCTTTAACGTGATGAAAGAAATTGTCAAATTTTGCTTTGCGTACAAATTGGCGGATTTACGAGATTTCGCGGATGTCTATGAGTAATCATGATCTTGGAGAGATTACCGCAAATCACTGATGGTGATTTAAAAGGGTTCGAAATTTCCGAGAGCCCGCGCTGAGAATCGAACCCGGGACCACCGAGCCAGAGTCAGTCTCTAAACCAACTGAGCTACATAAAATGGTGCCGAAGCTACGACTAGTTGCACTGAATCGCACAATAATACAATTCAGGCTACGATTTTAAACTTAAAGTTTATTACTCACTGATACTATTATATTTTGAAATTTCATTGAATGAGTGAGATACACGATGTTCTATTCCAAACTGAATTTATTCATTTCATTTTCATTCGCTTTGTAACGTTCTCGATGCATGGCTCAGTTATCGTTTGACGCTCATTAGCGTTTCGCTTCAATTTATACGGCATTTATATTATGGTCAAATGCGAGTAGCAATTCAGTGCAGTTCTTGGAGAGCTATTGAATACTTTTGCATATCTAACAACCTCGTTCGTACGCTTTACTAATCCTAGTATCCCGATGGCGCGTACCTCGGTAATGTTTCACTCACGAAAGGCGGATTTATTTCTTTATTAATACGAGAAGGACCCGGCACAGCGGCAACATTGCAAGCTGAACGTATTACTTTGCGGCGGGAATTCGGCCTATACACTGTGTACAGCAAGACACATAAAGCATCGCCACTGTTCCAAAACTGTGCTTTGCTCAGCTGAGCGTGACTCGGAACTGAAATATGCGCGTTTGCCTATTGTTTGGGATTTTTTTATCCACTCTGGTGCTAGCCCAAATACGAACCCTATCTATACTCTTGAGATCTGAACCGAATCCGAATTTTCTAAGCTTTGCTTGACAAGACTTCAGACATGCCATCAAAATCTAAACTTCTGAAAAAATAGTTATACTGTATTGAGGTTCATTTTAATATTTACTAAAATTCTAAAATTCCATTCTGAATCTTTATTTGTGTTACAATTCTGCGAATCATCCGCATCAAGTCATGATGTTAAAGTGATAGATTCTCTCTGTGATCCACGGATTATCTTTCCTCTATAACCCATATATTTCAAATCTCAACAGAACCTACAAACAGCTTCAGATTTGCCTCGTATTTGGTGTTGTTTGTGCCAACTAAAATGTCTTTCGTAAATATTCCTATATATGGGGCCACTTCTGATAGATTAATTGTATGCTGATACATCGCCCCCTGACGAGAAATTGCAGAGACCTTCATTTTTGTGTGACTTTCTGAGCCAGACGACGCTGCCCAGGACACTCAAATATAAAACTCTTGATCAGTTGACTCTAGGAAAGAGGACTTCCTTTAATCTTTTGTTTCTCTTGCCGCCAAATCCGCGCAAGGATCTCCTGAGGACGTAAACCACATATACGCTTTGCTCACTGACGCAGGCATGGCTTCTTCTTATTAAAAGTAGATTGATGTCTCTACGCGCTTTCACCAGATCTCGTACGAATACGCGTACAATGTAATGTGAGCTACATGTACACTATATATGTATATACCCAGCTACGCGCGGCTGTATTGTAATCTATGGTTTCTTTAAAATTAACAAGCTACTCTAATTAAACATATCTATAGCGATTGAATTTGGCTCGCGGGTGTTCATTAAACATCTCATCACAAACATCAGCAGCGCTTTGTTTCCGCCTTTTCAGCAGGAAATAAAAAAAAGGTAGAAAAACATTAGAGCGAAGCGAAGAGTCTAATGAATTGTAGATGACTTTATATACCGCGAGATGGTCTCGGCGGCAGCGCAATCATTTGTCTTAAGTCGGGGGCTTTAACGAACTCATTTTCGGTTCACGCTCTGCCGGCAGAAGACGATCTGGTGATGTGCGTGTGAAAATGGAAGCGTTCGTTCTCAAGTTAGTTGGAGCCTGAACGTGGATTTGCCATTCGATGATGTTCCAATTTTTTTTTTTTGGCTTTTCTAAACACGACTGAAAACCTGTTACGACGCACACGTTCGGCGCCCAAGTGTAACGAAAATAATTACTTAATTTTGAACCCCCGCCGATTCATTCGTCATAGAGGCGGGTATACGTTACCAAACGAAATGAGAATTTTGCATATTTCACTTGTTTTGTAGCTAGGATGTAATGGACAGTGATTGCAATATAATTAATTTTATTATGTAGAATACAAGAAAACCTTATAGCAGATCTGATGACATGTTGTAATCAGCAGCTCCAGTTGTCGGCAGTAGCGCATTGTTAATCTCTATATTTTATCACCCATATACCTCAATGTTACCTTATATATAACAGTGCAGCCCACAAATGATGAGCCAGTCGTTGGCGATAAAATAATAAAACCCTAATGTGGCAATCACACAATGCACAGGTGTCTTGCGGGATAGCTTAACAGGTAAACTGAATAAGAAGCTCCATTATTTTATTCTTGCTTCATTATTTTTCTTTTAAAATTCACTGTAGTGTGTATCACAACACGAGTTTCTGTACCCCTTTCGGTGCTTACGCACTATGTGAAGGGTACATTTTCCCCAGTACCCCGGGATCGAAATAATCGAGAGCCCGCGCCGGGAATCGAACCCGGGACCGCCGAACCACAGTCAGTCGCTAAACCAACTGCGCTAC
>JAQGBY010003996.1:0-17713 GCA_034698785.1 Mycogona germanica | reverse complement strand
CAAGTCAAGAGCCTGTTAGGATAGGACAACCACACCTTTGTCCTTAACTGGTCATTTGACCCCCGCCATAGGCCCCTCTCTTGGGGGCTGCTTGCGGGTAATAATTGTAATTGTAATTGTAACCAAATATCCGACTCTGCGTGCTTCGGCACCATTTTATTTACCCAAATAAAATTTGGACATAACTGTGAATAATAAAAATCGTATCAAAACAGATGAGGACACGTTCCGATCTTTGGTGCTTTGACCAACGGCTCAGGCATTCGTCAAGTTTGTCATTTCTCGGTTGAAGTTTACAAGCAGTCCCCATAGGACGTTTTTGGTGATGGCAGAAAATCGGTACCTTAAACTCTTGGCAGGGCCAAAAAAAGAAACGCGTGACCTTAATTACCTCGATTGAACCGTGCATGCTCCTTGCACGAAGCGTCCTCTTTCTGTTATCTCCGTTCAAAAAACCGATTTTCCTGTTTCGCTTTCGGGATCATTTTTCATTTAGTGATGATGATTGGGTTACGAGTCCGCCGAGAGCCCTCAATCTGTCTCTGGCCAAGTGCTCTCTTGGGTGCAGTTACTACATACATCTCATGAACGCGCACTCTGAATGCCGGTTGCTGGAACTAGCGCGCCATCTGGTGAGCATCGTGAGCAACCAACGCTTGCGCTTGCGTTTCTACCGTGTCGAAGGCTTTCGAATACGCCAAGAGGCCAAGACGCCAAAAAATTCATTGCAACAATTTATTAAAACAATTTATTGCTTGCAATCTTGTTTCAACATTTTTGGAATGATTATTTTGCTGTTTGTTTTTCCTCATTTAAAACAATTTTCAATTTTTAAACCGGAAATATCAGTTCACTATTCAGATAAAAATCAAGAAAAAGTACAGAATCTTCCTGTTGTGATCTGTCACTTCAGTGAATTAAAAAAAAAAAAAAAAATGGAGAAAATCAGACACACATTAATCGGAGAGTTTCGGATGTGTTCCAAATTCTGTTTTTGCATGTCCTTGAGAATGGGCGAATAGAGATGCAATCCTTTTCTGCAATGTACAGTGATTTCCAGCAATTTCAGAAAAGTTCAGCGAAGCATGTCCTAAAAATTCTGCTGTCTATGTGCAATGCAAATTAGATCTAAATTATATGTTACAATCTAGCCTTGCCGTATTATTTTGAAATTTACAGTATTTATAAATGCTGCAAATGCTACCTGATTATGATTTGACTTTTTATTTTGAAAACCAAATGCGATTTTATTTTTTGCTGAAGGATATGACCCAAATCTTATTTTTAAATGCGACGAAATGATGTTCAATTAGAATTCTTTGAATTATGCAGAAATGTAATGAACGCAATTTGTCGATTGCTTCAGTGCATTTAGGGGATATTTGAATAGCTTTTTTAAATTTGGGAACATAGCATCGGTAGCAATTACGTTTGCAGACCTCATAACAGTTGAGGTTTTAAAAAAGTCAAATCTTATTGAAATAGTTTCGTATGCAAGATGTAGAGAACTCACGGCACGGCACCCAATGTTCTGAAACATTATTAATACGCTAGAAAACCCCTACGACGACTTATTCAATGTTTACTAAAGACTTTACTGAGATTTACGGTAAACAGTATATTTGTGTTTCCATGTCTATGAGGGGAGGGGGGTGTTAATGGGGAAGGCGGATGCGGGCCCTCTAGCCCTCGCTCGAGCCCCAGTTAAGTCTCTTTATAATTAAATTTGCTACTACTACAACTTCCGTGGGCCACGAGTACCGTGGGAACAGGTGTGAAGCTCCACTTTGCGAGCGCAATTCAAACTAATACGGGCTTACGTCTACTGTGTGTTACTATGTGTATACACACGTAAGTATTTCACAGCGCTTACCTAGACGTGCGTGTGCTACAGGTAGACCGTGTAATTTGTTCGAGTTCGAGAACAATAATGGTGATTCGCGTTTAAAAAATAAAAAAAATGTCATTCGCATTTTCATTGACAACAAAAGTGCAAGCCTCGCAATGTGCTAATGATAAAGTGCCGAGACTTGTACTGTGGAATTTGATTGAAAATAATATTTCGATAATTAATGAATCCCTATTCGCGCCGACAAGAGCGCTTGAGTCGGCTGACTGGACGACAAGACAAGAAACAAATTATCGATTGTTGTTCTCCCGGTCAGCGATCCACTGCATCTGCAACGAACCATCGGATTCTCTGGAACGCCACACATGCCATCACAGAATGTTCAAGATGGTTCACCAACATCACGAATCTAAAATCCGAACGATTTCCACGTTCGCAACCGGGCCAACAATGAGAGTGAGGATGCAGGTACAAAATGATGGGTGGAACTAGGGGGGGGGAGAGAAGGCGGGAGAGACAAAAGAGGCAGAATTGAGATCGACTCACCTAGTTTCCTTCTTGCCCCGGACGCATGGATCTTTCTCCCCCCCCCCACAGACACAGTAAAGTGAATGTGAAGGTTGCTAAAACGGACCCTCCCCTCCCCCCACTCTCCACCATAAACCACCGCCAATACAATTTCTGCTACTTACTTTTGTGTACTTCACAGTTAGTAAATAATTTAACATAATCGGTGGCGCCGTGTTGGCTACTTCTTTCCTAAACTGTGATTTTTAGTATCAAGATAGTATCAGAATGTGCGAAATGATGCCAATTTTACTGGAGATGATAGGTCTAAAGAAACATTGGGAAATGATATCTATTTTTCTTTCGGATTTTCATTTTAAGTTTCCAAATAGAATCAGATTTTTTTATGTCGGCTCTGTTTTAACGACCGAATTCAAAAAGCCACTCAACGCCGTTGTCCATGCGAGTGTCCATTCCGGCCAACAAATCCAGACAGGATGACAGATTTTGATCCTTCCGTCACCTGCCTCCCCCCCCTATACCTTTCCTTCAGGACCGTAATTGTACCACTCGACCATGTTTACGGTGTCCGATTATCGCGTAAAAACATGTAAATCTACTCCACCCCCGCCATTTTCTCTAGTGGCAAATTGCGTGCGTGTTTATAAGCTTGGGTGGCGACCATTGACAATCCCCTCCACTCTCTCTCTCTCCCCCCCCCCCTTCAACGATCCACAGCTCAACCTACCTGGATGCGAATGTGAACCGTATCTGTGTTCGTGATGCAGAACAGATAACTTCGTCGACAAAAATAGCGGACCTACTACGCGGTTACGAACCAAAAGAGGTCTAGAAACTGCTATCCGTGCCATGGTATATATGCGGCAGTCAATCGTAGTCATTGACTGTTTAGAAGAATATGAACGTTGTTATTTTTGGGGATGTCAGTGTAAATTTCATTCAAACGTAATCATGACGTCATCACTTCCGTTGCGCAAACATTTCGCGAGATCCATAATACTAGGTTTTAATATATATGTATAGGATACTAGAGAAATTGCCCGCTTCGCTCGGATGTCCCCCGTTATGGCTGCAAAAGTATTTTCTAACATTTTTAAAAACTGTTTTGCGTGTGAATCAACGGCTGTAGTGATAACAATGGTGCCGCAACACCTAATTAAATAAAAACAGGAATAACCAAACGTTTTGCGAATTTCAATATCTATTCTCTTCACAACGAAAATGTATTTTTCTTCCTATTTTGTGAAATAGTACTCAGAATATCAATTGAATAATAATTAGAAATTCGGGATCAAGTATTAAAAAAATGTCGCTGGCATCAATGGCAGCACGTGATTGGCGTTCGAATGTTCAGCGCCATTTTAATCAAGTGGAGACGCCATATTGGAATTTTCCGGCGAAGTGATTAAAACTTCAACAATTGATTTCTCGAGAAACACGAAAAATCAAGATCAGAAATAACCTGCGCTCGACTACAAATCTGAGGGACAATCTACAGCTCAAATTTTATTCCATTTAGTTAAGCCGTTCGTAAGAAAACGCCCGACCAGATAGATTAAAGAAAAGGGAATCCTTAACCTTCTTTCCTTGCATGAGGCTGTGTTTTCAAAACTGGCGAACATATTTAATATTACGTTCATTATTGAAGGTGTGCATTGACTGCATAGTGTTTCTTCAGTCTGACGGCCACAACCGGATGTTTGGTAAAAATCTACGACAAAGCTCCTGTGAGCACACACGGGGTTACCTCACATAATACGTTACGTGGTGGACGTCGGGGGATAATTTCGGTTTTTGCGCGTGCGCCGTACACCGCCGCCACCGGAAACACGTAATAATCCTACGACGCCCTTCCCCCCCTCCCCAGTTTCGTCCCTTGTCTGCGGGATTAGTGCAATCGCGTCATCCGCCACGAGTGAGGCCAAATCTCCCCGTGTCTTTACGGTACACCGAGCCCGTTAACGTCCGGTGCTCCTTTTTTAATTGTAATAGTATTATATGATTGGGATTGACTTTCCGACGGCTCATTTGAAAGTCGTTTCTGTGGGGTTTCATTGACCAATGAAGTTATAGAAGGTCTAGAGTACAAGTTATCTCCGCGTGCACTTGTGTTTAACATACGCGTAACTCTGCTGCCTTTGGGAAGTTGGCGACGAAACAATATCTGGAGATTGAGTTGATGTAAATGGATAAAGATAACTAATTTAATTGCTGTATCTATGCGTAACATTAGGGTGAACAGAAAGTGGATTATCATTTTTTGTGTAATTGTTCAGCAGCTTGTTGAATGCATATTGCCAAGACGAGCAATCATCTAACAAGGCTGAATTCGCAATTACCCGAAATGGAGTTAGGTGTAGCTAGTAGCAAGTCGGATGAGTAATTAACAACAGCATGTTCGAGCAATCTATCTTGCGAGCAAATTCATATTCAATTTGTTCTTATGTTGCGGGGAAACGAGGGAATGTCAATATTGGGGATGGGAATCGTTATAGGATCGTAGAAAAGCGACCAATATTGGGTTTCTGGCTCGTATTCTGAAGGGGGATTGTAATGTGAAAATTGGGGAAATTGTGAGACAAGCTCCTACTAGGTGTAGAAGAGCGGGACATACTAGAATGGTTCAGGAGCTGCATTGTAGATGTGACTCGTACTTCAACTCCTATTTTCCCAGAGTGTGTCGACAGTGGAATAGCCTTAATGAGTCTCAAGTTAAGAGCCTGTTAGGATAGATAGGACAACCACACCATTGTCCTTAACTGGTCGTTCGACCCACGCCATAGGCCCCATCCGAGGCTGCTTGTGGGTACATATTGTAATTGTAATTTCAACGCTAAGGGAAACGGGAAATTTTTTTGTTGTTACATCATATCGGCAGCTATCCATATTTGGTTCACAATAGAAACTCAATCCCGACAGTACCGCGCCACCTGGCGAGCATATAAATCTCGGAATAATTCGATTCCCTATTGATCACATGAGGCGTTATTATCCCTTAAAAACATGTCGCCCACACACATGGCGTTTCTAACGGAAAACATGTTTTTATTTTTACTCCGACTAGGCTCGTGTCAGGCGAACGACGAGGATGACGATGACGACGCTCACGGCGCCGCCTCCTCCCTGTCGCCCAACTCGCTCAAGATGAAGAAACAGCGGAAAGCGCGCACGGCCTTCACCGACCACCAACTGCAGACGCTGGAGAAGAACTTCGAACGTCAGAAGTACCTGAGCGTGCAGGACCGGATGGAGTTGGCCGCCACGCTCAGCCTCACCGACACCCAAGTCAAGACCTGGTACCAAAACAGGAGGTGAGATCTCGGGCAGACACTACCCGTAGTACTTCTACCCTATTTGAAGGGGGATAGAGGGAGGGGGAAGCGCATATCATCGCCTGTGCCCAGGTAACGAATAAGCGCAAGCGGGAGCCGGGAATTAAATCAGAGATCGTCGTACCAGAGCATCCCTCAGGTATCTCTCTAAACACCTGAGAGTTGAGCACTGCAAAAACATACATCTCAGATTTAAGACATTACTTTGACTTTCGAGATGATGCCTCAAATGTCGCGAGAGATATTTTATTTTATTTCTTCTGTTTCCTTTTGCAGCATAGATAATTTTCATTGCACTCAGCTTTTATTTACCGTTATTTTTTATGGTCCGCTAAGCTCACGAATTAAAACATTCACTTATATAACTACGAAATCGTATTCTGACAGAAGATTATTTTTTCAAATTGCAGAACCAAATGGAAACGACAGACGGCGGTCGGTCTCGAACTACTGGCCGAGGCCGGCAACTTCGCCGCCGTGCAACGACTCTACGGCGCCCCCTACTGGCCGTACCCGGCGAGTTCGGCACTGGGCAGCGCTTCCTCCGCCATGGACCTATACTATCGGCAGGCAGCGGTGGCGGCGGCCGCGCTGCAGAAGCCCATGCCCTACCGCATGTACCCGACAGGGGCGCCAATGTTGCACGGGCTGGGCCACCTGCCCCACCACCTGCACCCGGGCGCTCACGGACCGGCGCCGCCCCCCCACCATTCGCATCCGCACCACCCGCACCACATGCAGCTGCTCAGCGCCTACGCTGGTAGCTCGCCGGTGCCGCTAGGTGGCAGCTCCGGACACTCGCCGTCGTCCGCGTCGCCGCCGGCCTCCGCGGGGGGCGCCACTGCGGCGGCGCCGACGCCATCGTCGGCCTCGCCGTCCCCGTCGGCCACCACCTCCGGCGCGTCAACGGTAACGCCGTCTAACGTTTCTAACGTTTCTGGTGGAAGTCGACCGTTGCCGGAAATGAGAAGCTCCTCCTTCTCGACCTTTTACCGGGATCAACGCTAAACTTTGAAACTTTCCTAATTGTACGTACTCTAAAACCGTGATAAAAATAAAGGATGCGAACTAAAAGGTGAACCGGACTAGTGAGGGCGAATCTCTTGCCTAATTGAAGTGCAACCCATCTGGTTTAAAATATTTAATCAAGGTCCAGAAAACGCGCAGGCCGCCAATTCCTAAAAACAATAACATTTCGTGCATGCGAAAAAAGAACCCATGCCGCACATCGTTTGAACGAATTTCCCGATATGTGGCGCCGAGTTCATGTTATTTACGCCGACTGATGCGAAATTTACGCCATCTGGCGGCACCAGCATTCTTATTGACAGCATGGAATGACGTCATCATGCCTCTGTACTGAAGATTCGAAATATCATTCCCGTAGAAGCAGGATAAGATGATCTCTGGGGTCTGTGACAACATTTCATATGTCACACTCAACATTCAAACCTACCTGTATGTATAGTAGATGTCGTTTCTCAATTTGGCAATATAGAAAGAGTTTTAGCTATAAGGATGTTGTTTCTGGTCGGTTCCGCTTCGGACTGTTGGATGGCGCACTTTTTAAAAGAAAATTCAATCAATTGTGTATGAGAATAAAATAATATAAGAAATTAAAACAAAGAGTGACGAACGAGACTATGATGATGGTGCTGCTGCCCGTTTTTAAAAATTGTTGCCAATCTGAGCAATCTGCTTATTTTGCTTCACATTTTAATTTCACTGCATTGGGTGCTGCACTTGAGAATGACTGACAGGAAATGGCCATTATCCGATTATCCTCGTGAGAGCCATGCCAAAACGGAAATTAACCAAAACCATCAAAATTAGCCCATCCGAAAAAAGATGCCGTTCGAATATTTTCCGAAAAGTGTGCCTCGATTTTTGGCCAAACATAACTAACCACAGTAGCTCTGCTTTGAAATTGCAGCGACCGCAGATTGATCCCAGTGTACAAATGTGCACATGGGGGTCTCATGAGGGTCATAAAGATAAGACGTATACGTCTTCACTTCATATTTCTCCGAGGGCAGAAAAATTATTTAACCCTTTAAAAGAGGAACGACATTTTTTATTCTAATGGCATGCACACAGTTTATTTACGTCACGGTCTTTGGTGCTTTCATTTGACGCTGGCTTCGTCAACGACCTTTTTTAAGAGCCCGTATTCATAATTGATTCTACAATTGCCATTGTGGAAATTTATATGGTGCAAACAAAGGCCTCTGCTGCCAATCGGGGAATGTACGTAAAGTTGCTAAAAGATGAAGTGGGTACTTGGTTCAACTTTTTATAAGATAATTTTGCCAGCTACCTCATCACATTGGCGACTCGCTTTAAAACTAGGCGACTCACACGTCATCTTTTAGCAATTAACAGCCAAATATATAGCGTCAGTTCCCACGGTTTTCTAGTTTAATTTTTTCATTAACGAAGAGTTATCGCCAACTCTTGTTCGTCTTTTTTCGTTCGGCCTGTCCCGGGAACAACCCCCATTTTTATTGATAATAATCCAGACGTTCTTCTTCCTATTTTATTGTTAGCCAAGTTATAGTTGTCAGAAATTTTTTAATGCCGCGTTTTTGGAACCCGATATGCCGTCAGAAATATTGAATTGAAACATATTTATTAAACGTCAGATCTTATCAATTTATGAAATCTTCTTTTTTTATCGACCATAACTGAAACAGATTCTTTAGCAAGCCACCAGAGGGCATCAAGAACTGCTGAAGTTATAAAATGTTAATAAATCCTGAAATCTTTTCACAAATAAAAAATTCAAGAAAAAATACCTAAATGAAAACATCCTGAACTTTGATTATCGCGAATAAAATTAGCACACATTCATCAATCACATTAAACTCAATTTATTTTTGAGTGCTTACTCGTACAGTGATATTTGAAGGTGTGCGAAAATATACACTATTAAAAATAAAAAAATATTAAAATAGAAGAATGTGCCGGTGCAATTAGTTCGGCCAGTTGGCCTGCAATTGAAGAAACAGTTCATGGAAACTTTTCGCGCCCTCTCAAGTGCAGTGTTTAGTGTTCTGCGTTTTTATTTTCTAATGTGCTTTGTAAAAAGAAACATGCGAGCCGACCCAATGAACATTCTTGTTGTTTTTGAATAAGTACGATGCCATAGTAAATGTGTAAATTGTTAGCCTGCGACCAAGTTAAATGTGTTGTATTCTCACTTGCCGCGTAATGAAATTATAGTGTATAGCAATAAATGAAAATAAATATTATGAAGACATGTTTACATGACATTTTTTTCATTGCAAGCATAATGGTTTGTTGAATGTGTTCCTACTAATTAGCTGTATGTGGGCGACAAAGCAACTATTAGATGGCGTCAAGAACTAAGTCTGGGCTAGGCAAAATTACCGGGCCGCCCCCTAGTTAGGACAAACTAGGTGTACCATCTTAACAAATATCATTAAGAGATGACGTCAAGTAAAGCGTTCGCTTATGGTAATTGCTCGTGTGTTGTCAGATATTGTACGTAACATTAGATTAATGTTGCAAAATTTTAATTTTAATGATCAAATAGGCATTTCATTTTACTAATAAAATATTCATAATATCCATAATAAATTTATAATGAAATAGAGGTTTTCTCCAGGACAGCACCGGACGAAAAAAGACGACCAGAGTCGGCGAGAAACTCTCAAATAAATTAATAGAATTTCATTTTACCGTACCGTACGAAGAAATTATTCGTCGAGAACATATTTTATCCATTTTTAAATGTTGGAATGTTCATTCAAGATACAGATCGTTCATTTGCCAGTGTGCCAATCAGAGAAGAGCAAATATGGGAGCCGCTATATCATGCTCCAGCCAATAAAAGCTTTTATAGAATCTAATGTACTTCCGCCAGATGCAAGTGGTTCCTTTTCGGCGTATACGATGTGGCGGTGGCGCTTACACGGCCTTAGCACTAAGCACAGGCCAACGGAAGTCATTAGATATCCAGTCATGAAATTATGTTCAACACCATCGTGTACACACAGAGCAGTGGCACAATTATAGTCAAGCAAGATGCAATTCTTTCTGTCAGGGGGATAGGGACAACCTTGGCAATTGCCCATGGAGAATACATGTGTACGTGTGGTTACTATTCCACTTGGTTCTGTTTCACAAGACCTCAACCGACAGCCGTTGTGTCACTGACGCGAAAAACTAGCCTAGTCTAGGTTTGATAGGGATCTTTAACAATTATTATGTATCTGATAATATATATAGCAGTGCCGAATTAACCACAAGGTAAGTGAGGTAGATGCGTCGTGGATCAATTGAAATTATTATTGGATTGCAATTAAAATAAATTTACAATCAAGCTAAATGGTTTCCAGATTATTAAAATCTATATTATATAGTACTTTTTGAACATGGAAATCACAAGCTTGGCGATTAAGATTTTGAAAAAGTTGATCTTCGCGCAGATTTCTTATATTTTTTGTAGTTCTGGCGAATTAAATTATCCTCCCTCGCAATTTATCCAATCCATTTTTTTTTTGGCAGGTTTCATTAAAAAAATCGCTTCACGTAATTTCGTTTTATCGTTTCCAGTAATTTTTCAAAAATCGTTTACTGTCGGCGCATAGAATAAATACATTTTGCATAATCTGAATAAACACATTAGATTTAATGGCGATGTTCTTTTTTTTACTGAGATTCGCGCTGATTTAACTCATTCGTTTTTTTATAATTTTTCAATAATTTATGAAACTTTTGTGGCATAAAGTCAGAATTTATCTTAAACAAAAATGGCTAAATTTGAAAACCAGACTTACATTTTTGGACACTTTGTGCAACTTCATTAGCAATTTTCTTAAAATTCTTCGAAAATTAAGTGCACAATACCTACATCAAATAAACAATTTCAATGTACAGAAATTATTGAAGGCGTTTTTAAATGTGCGCTACTTTTAACTCGTTCAGAGAAAAACCGTCAATTATTTGTAGAAATTGCTAACGAAAAGGTAGAAAGAAAGAAGAAAATTTTATCTTCTTCCAAAGCCTTGATGCAGAAGTTGTTGCAATAAATCGTTTCCACTGTGAACTTAAACTTAAGACACCAATACAACCATTAAATAAGTCCAATATGGTTGAGAACATCTCACAAACACAAACACAGGTACCTGCATATCATTTACGATTACGTAATACTAAAATGCATCTACATTCCAATACATATATCTGTACCAAATCACGGTTTGCGATCGCAGCGCCGCTCTGTTCATGTAAACCAGACACAGATTTTGATAAAACTGCAGTTTACTGTTGCAGGCTGTTCCTGAGGCAGAGAAACTATAGGAAATAGTCCCATCTTGATGATATTGGGTATCCAAAAACCATACAGTGTCAGGGGCCCAGGGTGCATCCAGGTATAAAGCCCTGACCCCCGTTTGCTCTCCGGGAGCTTATCCGTGACATACCCAAGTTTATGCCTCTGATCTGTGGCTAGAGCAGCCTAAAACAAAACGTGTCGGGGAAAAAAGAAAAGAAAAAAAAACACCGGTCAGCGCTTTATTTATTTATGGGCTGTAATGTTAGACCGGAGAGCGGCCGCAGACCAATTTCGACAGTTGTTTGTTTTGCGAGCAACGTGCATGTGTACACATATATACCTGCACAAATTACGTGACGTGTACAGAGTATGTATATATGGGAGTGTAGGTATATACTGTATAGGCACGGGGCTATGTCGCGGCCTTTATGCTTCGCGGGTGCCGAACTGTAACGCGAAGATCTTCGCAGAAAACGCTGGGACCAAATTCGATTTGGGCAAGCGGTCATGCGACGCAGGAAGTGGGAAATGCGGCTCCATGCGCAAAGTGCCACTTTGCAATACTAAATAATGCGTTTTTCATTCTTTTTCGTCGCGATCCACACTTTGCACTGTCGTGAGATCTCAACTGATGACGTCACTATAGTGGCCACAATGAATAGTGTTGAAACACCAAGTAGGAATATACAGAATATCCCTCAATGCTATTCATAGAAGTGGAATAGTTATATAATTTTTAAAATACAGAATGACAGTGTGGTGTTGAAGACCATCGCTACAACCGGTAAATCTGTAGCTGGTTGCACAGTACAACTTTGCATTAGATACAAAAATAGATACAAAAGATGACTGGTGCAGCGAATGCTAGGCTTAGGTTTGCCCAAAGTGATGCCCAAGTAACGTTAAGTCAGTGGCCTATTTTTCTTTGGTCAGACCTTTGCTTGAATTCTGTAGCTCCGTTTGGGATCCTCACCAGGTGGGGCTCATAGGTGAAATTGAGATGGTCCAAAGAAGGGCTGCTAGATTTGTTAGCGGTAGATTTTGTCGAATGGATAGTGGAACGGACATGTTGTCAATATTGGGATGGGAATCGTTAGTGTAGTAGAAAAAAAAGCGACCAATATTGGGCTTCTGGTTTGTATTCTGAAGGGAGATTGTAATGTGAAAATTGGGGAAATTGTGAGACAGACTCCTACTAGGTGTAGAAGAGCGGAACACACTAAAATAGTTCAGGAGCTGAATTGTTGATTTGACTCGTACTTCAACTCCTATTTCCCCAGAGTGTGTCGACAGTGGAATGGCCTAACTGAGTCTCAAGTCAGGAGCCTGTTAGGATAGGACAACCACACCTTTGTACTTAACTGGTCGTTCGACCACCGCCATAGGCCCTATCCGGGGCTGCTTCTGGGTACATATTGTAATTGTAATTGTTAGCGAATATTAAGATGACATGTGATTACGCATCAATGATGGGATGGAAAATAAATTTCTAGCATTGTCAGAGGCTCCACGCCTGAAAATCGCAGGTGTTTAAACCAAACGTTGATATCCACGCAGGTGAACATGCATCAACCATAAACTATACCTCGTGGACCACAAGAATCAAAACACCACCACCATCAATACTTTTAGTTCCCACCTCGAATACCAAAACTACCAATACTTTTTTTTTTGCGTTGTATTCTCGTATTCAGAGATGATTGCTTGCGACAGGTTGGCGCGCACAGATTGGCACCCCATTGCGAAAGGTTGCGTCGCCTTCTGTCGAGTGGAAAGTGAGGGGGAGGGGGAGCTGGAGTGTGGAGGAGGATCGACATCGGCACACGCGTACACATATATAACACGATCTCTCCAAGTGTGCCAGGTAATTGGTAGCCGACGTGTCAGTTCCAGGTGTAATTACATCGAAAAGGAGCGAAAATCGAAAGGTGCGTGTCATCGATCCCCGCGCTGCTTTCAGAGACGCTTACCTAACCTCCCGAGATCAAGGGGACCCCCGTTAATGCTTCAATGAAGTATTCGGAGAGCGGAAGCGATTTGAGGAAACGGCAGGTTTGAACAGCGCCTTCTCTTGATTTCATCGTCGTGATGGTAATTTGTCGCCATATTTGTTAGCACAAATCGGCACTGGTTACATGCGACAGTTTTGTCGGCATGCGCGTTCGCCGGACTCAGCAACTAGTAAAAAAAAGTGTCGTTGTTCGAACACAATTTTTTTCGAAGGTATGTTTATTTATGCGCCAGTTTACGTGAAATCTTAAATCAAATCTATAGAATCGTATCCGATTCGGATGGGTCTAGGATAACATGTATAGACATGTAAATGGAGAGGATGTGCGTTTGCAGAAAAAATTGATATCGGTATTATTTACTGGTAGCTCTACAAGGAGATTCGTTTAAAGTCTCACTGATTGACAGTGTATTGCGCTTGGTGTGATGTCCACTCATCATCCTCTTCACTATTTACCTCACACCCCTAAACTGTCTGGAGACTGCGCGCCACGGAGGATGAAAAAGGTGTTCACTCAATGCGCCGAAGGTAAATGAACCGCTGAGAAAAATAATTCATTTATGAGCGGACCAATTAATGACGTATTATGTCGGCCAGCAGGGGGCGCCTGCGGCCAGTTTGTTCGGATCCTGAATTTTTACCTCAAACCATTCCCGCCCAAATATCTCAGCATGCAGACAGACATACAATCAAATGGTCGTCTGTTGCACCACTGACCGATTGCTATACTGATTTGCTGCTGTGAAGTGGGGGGAAACTTGGCAGTAGATTCTGCACTTCATTGACATCAAACACGAAATGACGTCACTAAAAGGGGGAGGTTCAGTTATTAAAATTAATTAAACATTATTTAAAAATATTAAAACACAATTCGTGGACGCCGTCTTAAAAAAAACCACTCTCTCTCCATGGAAGACGTCTTAAAACGAACTCCTTCCATGAAAAAGCTCCTTAAAAGGGACACTTTAAAACTGCATCTTACAAATTAAATTATTAAGTAAAATAGAAAATGGGGCTAGGATAGATCTAGCACTATAATCCGACAGTTACAGTAATGGTGCATATTTGAAGATACTTTCTCGCTGACCAACGCTATTTATTTGAAGATACTTTCCATTTCTGTAACTGTCGAATTACAGTGCTAGATCTATCCTAGCCCCATTTTCTATTTAACCAGATATCTGACTCGGCGTGCTTCGGCACCATTTTATTTAAATTATTATGTACTCCACAACAGCTTTTCAATGTAAAATTAAGACTCCTTAATTTTTAGTGTACATATTAGAAAATTCCATTTTTTTTGTGTCAACAAATAGACCATCAATCAGCATTTTTGTAATAAACGCAGGTGTTAATAATCTTTAATACGTAGGGAGAGTAGCAGCCATCAACGAACTACGGGGAAATTGCAAAGGGCAACGTTATTCAATAAATCAAAGGTAGAGGGCATTCCACACCCCTCTGTCTTGGATAATACCGCGGCCGAAGATTGATGTTGGAAAACGTTTAGCGACGACTCTGAAAGTGTCGGCCTCCTCCATAGATCAACCGGCCCGCACACGATGCTCAACACATGCAACGAGTATATTGGAGCAAATGATTAAAACACGATTAAAACTATAATAGATTGCAATCCCCCCCCCAAGTCTGTCCCTGAATGTGGGGTTACGATGTGTGTGTGTGCACCTTGGTTTCGAAGGTGCGAGTACATTGTCATAAAAGAGTTTGCACCACTGTCGCAATTACGATCATTCTTGAACCGTTGTTGTTAAGGGCGCTGCTTAAGTTGCACTGGTAAGGGCAGCTGATTCGACGGCATTACAGGTGGTATTATGGTAACCCAGTGGATCTCTGCTATAGAATTATATGCGGCACTCATTCATAGAAGAATTGTGTAATGCGACAAATATCGATACGTCAAATGCGCAACCTTTGACCTTTGCAGAGCGTACGTTGTGGGTTTACTATATATTAATTATAAAACATTTTTGTTAACCAACTGGATCTCTGCTATAGAATTATATGCGGCATCCATTCATAGAAGAATCGTGTAATGCGACAAATAGCGATACGTCAAATACTCAACCTTTGACCTTTGCAGAGCGCACGTTGTGTGTTTATTATATATGAATTATAAAACATTTTTGTTAACCAACTTTTTAGACGCCAAACCCCAATCTCAAAATATTAACACAATGTAAATCACCTGGGATTCTGGCATGTTTGCTAAAGATTACGACACAACAATAGGATACTCGGCCTAACTATCGATTTATAATCGATGTTATCAACGTTTCCAACTTTTTCACAATGTAAACACGAAATACCATCTACAAAGTTGATGTGTAATATTATTGTGTCAAAAAATAGCCATCGGCTAACCGTTCAGCTATATTTTGTATCTTCCGAAATAAATTGTTTACAATTTCCATGTGCTTATCGGTAATCATTCACCGATATCGGGCAGAACCGGTTACCATCGTGGAACTCTATTTTCGATATTTGTCTCGACAAACGGATTGAAATATACATGTGCATGAATTATGAATGGGCCAATCTCACTTTAAGGAGCGCTGCCTTTCGAAATCTTCTCTGGCAAGACAGTCGAACCGCCATAAGCGAAATCGATTGACTATGAGTCGCATGCGCTCTAGGGGAGCTTGTTTTCTACGCGCACTTAGGCGCACACCAGGGGGTCTCGGAGTGGTTGTGCACTCTCTGAATACGCACCTGCAAGGCGCAGCAATTAAGAAAAACATTCCAGTAGGACTTACAAAAAAAAAACTTGCATATATACACTCGCCGAGAGCAGATTCTCATCATGCTGGCCACTAAATTGAATAATTGCCGCTTCGCTTTACATACAGAAAATTCGCGGTGTCAAGACAACCCCAGAACAGCTTTAACCTAATCATAATTAATGTTGATGGGGAGAGCTCCAATATATTATTCAAATAGACGGGCCTCTTTTAGCCTTTTTATGAAGGGCGGGACACAATCTGTCGAGATTGCGCAGCTATTAATACTAGAACTGCTCCACTTGAGGATGTCAGGTTTTTAAAACCACATGACTACGACTATAGGTCTGCGGTTCGTATTGGGAATGCAAACTTATGCAAATGCACACATTTTTAGTCGAAATTCGAACCAAATTTGAATCATACAACGGATATACAGCATATGGATATCCGGAAGCAAGTTTTGTTTATATTAGATAGGCGATGATAAAACATTACGAATTGAGAAATACTCGAATGCATAACAGTAACTCAAGTGTTTAAAGTGGCTGGTCATTTAAAAAATGTTAGGTAAGGAGGTTCACCGGTAATTGTTCATCTTAAGACCCCACCAGGTAGGCGACCTGGTAATTTTGCCTAACCTAGGCTGCCTAGGAAATGGATCTTTAGCGTCCCGATATCGTATCTGCACGGGTCATGATTTTACTTCTATTCCGAAAGAAAGCGTGCTAAGGGATTTCTCTAACCCGAAAAATTCTGAAAGTGTTGGCCGGAATCGAAACCGCGATTACTGGTCGCCAGGAAAACACGCTAACCGCTACTCGATACCTCTGTCTGGTCTTTTAGGATGCCTAGTTGTGGCAGTTATCACGGAGTGGCGCTCATGAGACCAGCGCTAATCTGCAAAACGCCTGATAAAAATAATAATCGAGTCGATGAATAAAAATAGTATACTAGCGTAGTCGGTCAACGAAACCAAATACCAATTGTGCCATGCATAAATTAAGAAAAATAAATTACACCAAATTCAGTTCTACATGACCTGTATTTATTCTTGAAAATCACACAATGTGTTCGCGCTTCTTACAATCTGCTAATTCTCATAAGGTTTTTTTAAAATTATAATAAAAGTCTTCGAAAGAGAGAAGCATTTCAGTTGAGACGGCGACCGCGTCATTTCAATGGCATTGAGGCGCCAACATGCCAGTCCAAGTTACGCCTACCTAATCATCGGTTGCCAAACAGAAGTTTATCATATACGAAGTCGGTTCTATTTATAATTTACTGTCTCGTTAGTTTACATTATCCAATCGTCATCCGCGAGCGAAAATGGAAACTTCCATATCACGCATGTATACGGCGGGGATCAGAGTTAATCAGACGATTGAAACAGGCGAAACGTTAGAGCGGGCCATCGGCCAATCATTTACCACTAAAATCTGTGCTGTCGAATATGAGAAAAAAAGTACAGAGGATTTAAGTGTTATTTTCAAGCATCCATTCATTAGCTCGGGGATATAAATTACGCTAGCTGAATCTAATTGACTTGAAATGATTTGAAGCAAGATATTCAAAATGGTTTATTGATGAAAAACGTGAACGTGGTTACGTCGCTGCCATCAGTCCCTACAACTCGCAAAACGCTTTTTTAAAATGAAACACATTGAAAATTAATGATCGCATATTTGTGCGTTGCGTCTACTGTAACACTTTCATACATTGTGTTTACTAACTTTACTGTTTAGTCAAAACGAATTCTCAAAGAGTATCTGTCTGGTGAAAATGATTATAAAAAGTATGTGACAAAAGTGTCACTTAGTTGAGCTTTTTATTACCATGATGGCTTCAGCAGTTCCTCCACATAGTATAGAGAGAGGTGTCGGTGGCAGAGAGGTAGCGCGTTCGCCTCATAAGCCCGTGATCGCGGTTTCGATTCCGGCCGACACCTTCGGAATT
>JAQGBY010003995.1:0-17713 GCA_034698785.1 Mycogona germanica | reverse complement strand
CGCGCCGGGAATCGAACCCGGGACCGCCGAACCGCAGTCCGTCATAAACCAACTGCGCCACGACGGGTCGTACTTTATCTCCGTGTGAAGTGCGCATCTTAAATTGTGGTGTAGCTGATGTCTTTTCCGCAAGTGCTTGAATAATTATTGAAGACAAAGCCTTAAATTAAAAAAAAAAATGCTTTAGAAATATTCTCTCTTCATACTTGTAGACATTTTAACATTGTTGCCATCATATTTTGAGTAATTTTCAAAAAGCATTATTGTCTATGTCATTCGTTTGTGAAATTTGGTAGTTTGCTCCTTAATGCGTTCAGGATGCCCATTTTGGACTCATCTTCCTTAGTGGACTTATATCTTCCCCATGCTGTGATTGGCTGATTTGGTCACGTTACCCCAGTGGAGTTGATGTGACAGAAAAAACCCATTTTCGACATCTCCACTGGCGATCTGTGACGTCATTTTAAGAACGTTCATCGGCACTCGATGCCGTTTAAAGACCGGTGCACCACTTGATGGATTTGATGAAGCAGATGACAAAATCACTGTTCGGACTTCTGATAACACAGCCAACATGTCTACCGTTTAACGTTTGCATTTATCATGTTAGCGTGTAAACATAAAATAGCAGGTTAATTTAAAGAATTAATTTTTTATTTCATTGGTGATTACTGTTAACCCAGGCAAAGCCACTTGTTAATAAATAGATTTTCTGTGACTTGTTCACGCGTTTTGTACGTCGGATAGTGAAATAGGTAATTCACAGTGTAAAACTAGAAAAAGTTGTTCGAAAAACATTTCAAACCCACTCGCAAACCAAGCTTGCGGTCAAAATAGGCTGTAATTTTGCTTTCAATGTCTGCAGGGTCTGAAAAAGGTGTTCTCAGTGCAGTTCATTTTTCATAATTCTGAAAAGGTAGAAGTCCCATGGTGCCAGGTCAGGTGTATAAGGCGGGTGGGCATGCGCATTCCATCGAAGCTGGACTAATTTTGCCTGAGTGATTTTGGATTTGTGGGCTGGACAATTGTCCTGTACAATCCCTTTTGAATAAACAGAAGGCAGTCGCCATAGTCTTTTTGGGGCACTTTTTGATTCTTCAGACTTCCGGTGACCTTTTGTAACTTGTGTTTTTGTTTTGTTTATGACTGGGCTACGACGAGCTCTTGTTTGTCTTTTCTCGTCCGGCGCTGTCTCAGGCACAACGTCCATTTCTTGACGATTGCCAGTGACATTGTCGAGAGGCGACTGACGAACACCTCGGTCGAGTGACTGGTGACCGAGCGCATGTACCAGCGACGGTGATGAGAGGTGACTGACGACCACCTAACACCGAGCGACCAGTGGCCGAGCCACTGACGATCGCCTCAGTATCAGTGACGAGAGGTGACTGACGACCACCTCTGCACTTGTGCCAATATCGCCGAGCCACTGACGATTGCCTTGGTACCAGCGACGTTGACGAGAGGTGACCGGTTAGGTTAGGTTATGGTTGAACTATTTGCAATGCTGCAAATTTTGGGCATGGAACGTCTAAGGGCCAAATAAAGAACATAAAGGTAAAGTACGACCCATCGTGGCGCAGTTGGTTTATGACTGTCTGTTGTTCGGCGGTCCCGGGTTCGATTCCTGGCGTGGGCTTTGGCCCGGGGTACTGGTGAAAACGTGCCCCTCACAAAGTACCTAAGCACTGAGAGGGGTACAGAATCTTCCTGTTGTGACCCGTCACTTCAGTGAAATAAAAAAAATAAAAAAAAAATTAAATGACTAATACAGTGGTGAGGGTAGTCCTACTTCGGCTAAGCCACGTAATTTGTCTTTATTTTATTAAAGAAGCATATGCATACATCAAACGGCGCTGCGATAATTATATCTAAATCTAAACTACTTTTCGACAAATTCACCATGCAAATTAAGGCATGTGCACTTTACTAAAACTTGGTACTAATTGCAAGATACCCCCTTCCGTAGAATACAGCCGCCTGCGTTCAACTTATCTCATCACATAGTGTGTCAAGCTGTTATTCCCGTGATTGCGGGTTCGATTCCCGACAGAGACCTCTGGAATTTTTCGGGTGAGAGAAATTCCTATGCAAGCCTTCCTTTGGAATGGAAGTAAAGCCGTGAAGTAAAGCCCTGTACGATGTCAGTCACACGTTAAAGATCCGTACCTAGGTAACTTATACTAAGCCTGGGCTAGGCAAAATTATCGTGAGGGTTTTAGCGCGAATACACTGGTGGACCTCCTTAACAAATATCTCAGTGAACTAGGAAGTCCTGTCTCACCAGTCACCATATAGCTGCTTGCGGATAAATATTGTAATCTCATCATCTTTCGCCATGAGTTATATTTAACTCATGGCGAAAAATGTGTTCATTGGCATTAAGCCTACGTAGGCTTAACGTTCCAAATCACCCGTCAATCAAGTGGAGAACACAAAATTCTCCACTGGTCCAAGTCGACTTGCCGTCGAAAATGGTTTTTTGTGTCACAGTCGCGTTGGCAGTGGAGTTTTCCGAGATCTTCCTCGAGGAAGATGAGTCCAAAATGGGCCTCCAGGTAAATTCAAACGAAGATTGACATATATAAATACGTGTAGTTTCAGTTTCATGTAGTTTCAGGCGTTTTTTTTTCTTTGCTTGTGCGAGAGCAGTATCAGCGGCCGCACACCCAACCACCCAAACAGCAAGAAACGGAAATTGTGCGAGTCTCCTTGTGGTGGCGTCACCACCACCAGCGGCACCACCCAGGAGGCGTTGAACGGCATCGTGCATATCAAACAAGAACCAGGCAGCGGTGGTGCAGTCGTCATTCCGCCGCCGCCGCCTCTGCAGCGCCACTGTGAGACACTAGTCACTAAATTCTGATCCATATTGTTTGCACTCTTGATTTTTACAAATTGGATTAAATTGAAACTTTTAATTTTAATATGAAATTTTAAATAAAATGGTGCTGAAGCACGCCGAGTCAGATATCTGGTTAAATAGAAAATGGGGCTAGGATAGATCTAGCACTATAATCCGACAGTTACATATATACATTTAAGTACAAAATTTCCCTCGTACTTGTATTGTACACACGACGCAAGTAATCTTAAAGTATGTCCGTCTGTAGAAGGCGCGCCACAGTTGTTTCACTTTGCCAAATATGTGAATGGAGTTATCAGGTAGCTGTCGCATGAATCCCCCTCTAGACCTTTTATATTGGGCTTTTTGTAGGCGCATCGCCAGACCAGGGCTCCAATCTATCCGTGTCTGGTCAGCAACTCACCGATGACGATCTGGCGTTTGATTTTAACAGCGACTCAGGAATGGCGTTCGGCGATTCCGCATTCCAGTGTATTAGATTTCAACCATTTCAGCCCAGCGCCTGGCACGTCATCTGCGATGCCAGTCTCAAGGAGATGTGAGTTGCTATGCTCTTGTTCTTTTAAAAGTATTCACACTAGCAACACATTAAAAATATTTTTCAATCTGTTTCAATCGGTGTTCTAATATTTTAATCAGCCAACAGAAAATCGCAATATTGCTTATTAAGACATATTATCTACTGTATTTCATAATAATCGCTGAATCTTTCACAAAAATTAGATAGCCATTAAAAAAGATTTTGAAGCTTAAATAACTGACACTAACTGGACAACTTTCTTTGGCATCTTCTGATAAATTATTTGGCTAAGCCGATCCAATGTTTTGAAGTGGTAACATCACAATTTCACCCACTCTCTAATTGTACTTAATGCTTTGTCGTCACGCTCAGACCACCAAGCTATCGCGTGGACGCTGACAAGGGTTTCAACTTCTCGAACGCGGACGACGCCTTTGTGTGTCAAAAGAAGAACCACTTTCAGGTGACCGTACACGCGCAGACTAGTGGCGAGCCGCACTACGTCCGAACTTTGGAAGGACTCAAGAAAATAGACAGCTTCTACGTGCACTTCTACGGGGTGAAGGTCAGTGACTATCAAACTTGGTTGAGGTTATAGCACCCGTTTCGGTTTTGAAACTGTAAGCAGGGTTTTCAAGTTTTGTTCATGTTTCTTGTACAGGTCGAATCGCCCAGCCAAACGATCAAAGTGGAGCAGTCGCAGTCAGATCGGAGCAAGAAACCCTTCCATCCTGTCCAGTGAGTTAATATTTGTGCAATTCTTGTCTCCCAAGTCAAAAATTGTAAAATGGCGGTTTAGTTTTGACACTGATGCGACATACTTATTATATGAATTCGAGTTGAATGAAAATGCCTTTGTAAGATCGTTGATTGAGAGAGTGACATTGAAAATTCATTGAACATTACAATTACAAAGTGAATCACTAAGCCTTGTTCTTCGTCTTCGACTTGTTCTTCGTCTTCGACTTGTTCTTCGTCTTAATCCAAAATGGTGGTGTTAGTGCTGCTCAGTCGATCGCCGAATTGACGCGCGTTCTTTTTCCCCTTTTCTCCCTCTTTCCAGTGTGGATCTATCGAACGACCAGGTGGTGAAGTTGACTGTAGGTCGTCTACACTTCAGTGAAACAACGTCCAACAACATGCGCAAGAAGGGCAAACCAAATCCTGATCAGCGCTACTTTTATCTGGTAGTCGGTCTGCATGCTCACTCGGGAGACATGAGTTACCCGCTCATGTCCAGCGCCTCCGAACGGATCATCGTCAGGGTAAGCGCGCCTCGCAATAAACTCAAATCCACTCCACAGTGTGCATATGAACGCTATAGGCTTGTAGGCTGTCCTGCCTTAACTCTTCAATTAAGTAGTTTAAGTATGGCAAAAATGTTAATGATTTCCTTGAATCTATTCTCATGCTGGCGTGGATTGGCTTTGACTAAAAACAGTAACTATGTTTATGAGTGGTGTGGCGCCGGCTTAGTTGAATGAAATTTTAATATTTTTAGAATCAACTGGATTCACGTTTTCCTTTGCAGGCCTCGAATCCGGGACAGTTTGAGAGCGAGGTGGAGTTGTCCTGGCAGAAGGGTCAAACGGCGGAATCCATTTATCACGCTGTGAGTAGCCACTATTTTATTTATTTTTGTACTGTGCACTTATCGCCTCCATGTCATTTAGTCATTACTATGCATTATTTTTGGTGTTGGTTTACTCTGAGCATTACATTTCATATTATCGTCTTCATAATGGTGGATCGCTTGGGTCACTTAAGAAAGTAAGAAGAAAGTAGCAAACATATTTTTATCTAACAAAATAATAGAACATCTTGATTATGTAAAATAAAATGGAAATTTTGCCTGGGACAGCGCCAGACGAGAAAAGACGAACAAGAGTTGGCGATAACTCTTCTTAAGCTTCTTTGCTCTTCTAAATCTTCTTTAAAAGATGAATTAAATGGTCATGTTGAAAGTTTCCGCCAATATTACAATTACAATATGTACCCACAAGCAGCCCCGGATTGAGCCTATGGCGGGGGTCGAACAACCAGTTAAGGACGAAAGTGTGGTTGTCCTATCCAAACAGGCATTTGGCTTAACTCATTAAGGCTATTCCACTGTCTACACACTCTGGGAAAGTAGGAGTTGAAGTACGAGTCACAACTACAATGCAGCTCCTGAACAATGACTGTCTCAAAATTTCCCAATTTTGACATTCAATCCTCCTTCAGAATACGAGCCAGAAGCCCAATCAATATTGGTCGCTTTTCTACGATCCTCTAACGATTCCCATCCCAATATTGACAACACGTCCGTCACACTCACACCATCCGTCACACATGTGCCCCTCACATAGTGCCTAATCACCAAGAGGGGTACAGAAACTCCTGTAGTGATAAAGTGAATAAAAAAAATCTTCCGCTAACAAATCTAGCAGCCCTTCTTTGGACCATCTCAATTTCACTTATGAGCCCCACATGGTGAGGATCCCAAACGGAGCTTCAGTATTCAAGCAAAGGTCTTAACAAAGAAAATTTCAAAAAACTCAAAACAAGTTTGAACAAACCTAAGCCTAGCATTCGCTGAACCAGTCATATTTTGTATTTGTGCTGGAGAAATTGAGATCGCTAGATACAATTACAATATGTACCCACAAGTCGAACGACCAGTTGTACCGTAGAGTCGGCACTGATAGGGCGCACACCCACATTCGGCGCTCGCGCCCTATCTTCCATTTTTAATTTCTTTTCATCCCAGATACGGCGTCCCCCTCAGATACAGCGCTACCCTTTCCATGCGCCTTATCTGCTCAATCCATTTATTCTTCCACCCATTCATTTTTTTTCCTCATTCTCCAATTCATCCATTTCTTCACCCCTCGTCCCATCCATCCGAATAAAACCAGTCACCGCGCAAATCAAACAATTCATTTCGCCCTATGTGTGTTAAAATCTCCCTAAAACTTCCAGCACCCCTACTTATCAACTCAGGAAGCCGACAAGAGGGGGTTGTCTCTTCCCCACTCATTGTTTCCATTCGTAATTCAACCAAATTCACTCTACCCATTCCATATCCTCCCGTTATATCAATTCCAGCCACTCACTTCCACTTCTCTCATGACTTCAAAACTTAAAATTATATTACATTAGAGAGTCAAATTCGCAATTGACACACTTAAAATCTCAATACATTATTGCATGGCCTGCTCTGTCCCATCAAAATTCCTTCTGACAGGGCAGCCGTCGATTCTTTAGCTTAGCTCTCATTTCGGTTTATGCTCGATCCCTTCTCCACCATGTTGCTTCCGAGCTCCAATCTCCGTGACCCCCTGTCGTAAATATTTTGTTCCATAGACTAAAAGTGGGGAAAAAAACAAAGACAATTAGAAATCAACCAAAACAAATTCAACGTCAGGCTCATCTCATTCTTGGCACCATTCAGTTCGTTCAATCCATCTCCCTTTTGTCTCAGCAGATATCATGGAGAGGACAACCTTCCTCGTTCCCTCCTTTTCAATACTCCCATCTCAATTCGTCCGATTCTCCCTTGGTGGTCATGGGAGTTCATCTTTTCTTTATTTTGTTGAAGATGATGCTTATTCTTCTTCTTGGAGATCTATCTCCAGCCTGTGTCTTCTTGGCAGTGTACTCCTGCCCTCTTGGTCCTATCTTACTGGTGAGAAGTGTGCTGTCGCTGGGTTTCGTCTGAGTAGCAGAGGTTCAACTCTCTTCTCTTTCTCTTTGATGTCCCCTTCCTCTTCCTCTTCTTCGTTTGTATCCTCTGTTCTTTCCTCGTGGAATCCATTGAGCTCATCTGCTGAGAACTTCTCTTGTTGTTGTTCTTCCTCTTTTTCCATTTCTTCAGTTAGCATAGCTTCTCCCGAGTTCCACTGTTCCTTTCCCTTCCCAAATATGGCTATCTTAAAACAGTTCTTTATTGTTTTCTTCTCCATTCTTCTGCACGCCTCCACAATCCAGCCCTCCACCTCTGCAAATGATGCTCCCCTCATCTTCCCACCTCTGGTATATGTATGCATTCTGTGTTGGCGCCACTCTGCCCGTCTATTTCTTGTGTGCGCTTTGATACTTCGATTAATTCCAATATCCAGAGGTTGAAGCTCACGCGTTAACCCTCCTGGAATTATAAGAACACTCGTTCCTGCTTCTTGGAAGGTCTGCAACACTCCCACTTGCTGATGGGCCTTCATTGCATCCATTATCAGAATGGCTGGTTTACCTTCTTCCACTCTTCTTTCATTGTAACAGCTCTTTTTCCATCTTAACATCATCTCTCCATTCATCCATCCCTTAATATTGCAGGCAATCTCTACTCCACTTGGAAAAGCAATCTTCGGCACAGTTTTCCGTTTAAAAACCAGCATTGGTTTTAGCATTTCTCCTGATGCTGAACAAGCCGCCACTAGCGTATATCTGACTTTCTTTCCCAAGCGTTCCAATTTTGATGGTCTTGTCTCCCTTTCCATTTATTGTATAATGGTGTGGCATGTCAAACATCATTGGGACCTCGTCCATATTGTATGTGTCTTCTGGTCTAACTTTGTGGAGCCTCCTCATCCTTCGGAACTGGTCCCTGAAATCCGTCGCTTTTTCTTGCCAGTCCGGCGGGAGCACCTGCCCAACGCTTGTTGCTGCTGTTACCACTAATCCATGGCGCCTCATAAAGTTTTGACACCATCCAGGTCCTCCTTTAAAGTATTCGATAAGACGATCAGCCGCCATCCTACTGGCCATCGTTCTCACTTCCACCAAGGTGATACCGTGGCTCCTCTTCCTTCTCTCAGCAATCCATTGTTTGAGCTCTCTTTCCACCTCCGGGTACCACACCTTGCCCCATCTCCTCACTCTTTTCTGTGGTTTCATTTGTCTAAGGATGTCCTCTTCATCTCTCCACCTTTGAATACATGTTTCTCCAATATTCAGGAGCCTGCCAGCTGCCGGTTTCCCATTCCAGGGATTCCTTTTTCTGGGTCTCCTTTCGCCAGCTTGACTGCCTTGAGTTTCGCCTCCGCACGATAGCTTGCCCTTTGTGTCCCATTAGGTGCCATTCTCTTGTTCTCCTCCTTGGTTCTGGATCCTTTTCTCCTCAAGGATGATGGTCCAGTATGACCAGATCGTAAGCTTGCTGTTGAATTAAATATTCAGATTAAGAGAACATAGTGATATTCAGTACGTTACTGTGTGGCCCGCCCTGTCCTTGTTGGTCCTTCAGATAGCCTTGCTGTGAAATCTCCACGGGTCTCTTTGGGGTGGTTGTAGCTAGTCCAACTTCTTCCCAGGTGGTTTCCCTTGTTGTTGCCCTCCTCTCGTCAGGGATGATGGTATTGTGGTCGTGGTGTATGTGCCACTATCAATTGGTGTTCCAGTATACCCAGGGTGCTTTTGGATGCTTGCTGTTAAATCAAACACTTAAATTAAGAGAACATAGTGATTTATAATAATAATAAGCCAGTAACAATACGACCCGTCGTGGCGCAGTTGGTTTATGACGGACTGCAGTTCGGCGGTCCCGGGTTCGATTCCCGGCGCGAGGCTTCGGCTCGGGGTATTGGTGAAAATGTGCCTCTCACATAGTGCCTAAACACCGAGAGTGGTACAGAATCTTCCTGTTGTGACCCGTCACTTCAGTAAATTAAAAAAAAAAAAAACAATCCTTGGCAGCAGTAGATCTAAGGACCAAAGCCACTTTCTGAGTTTCCTTCTGAGTTGTTAATAATCCACCTGGTGAAAATCAAACAAAATTTAATTAAATTAAATTAAATTGGTCTTGGCCAAGTTGACACTGGCTGCACTCTTCCTCGCCGGATTCAATGGGTTCTAGATCTTCTTCCTTGGTGATGGTGGACCAATGGTTGGTGGTAATAGAACGCCTGGCATATCACAAAAATCTCGTTTGCTTTATGATGTCCGTCTCAATTCAGGTTTACTCACGGTATAGCAACTCATTTTTTTTTCCCCTTGGGACGGGTGTTTTTGTCGGATGGTCTCTCTATGTAGCGCTGAAATAAACAGTCGATTTGATAGTTGAGTTGAAAGCTTGATAGAAATTGATTGAAAAGCACTCCCCTCGCTGTTGGGATTGTGTGAAATTCGGGTTTCCATTCAGGTTTGGTGGCGCGAATGGGAAGAAAAAGGTCCAATTCCCACAGTCAGCATTATGATCTTAACAGTGCTGTCCAACCCAACTGCTGATTTGTAGCTGATTAATTATGGTAACCTGGTTGCTTCGTCCCTTTTCAGTTCCATTAACCTTATTTCAGATTATATTACTTAAGCATGAATTTAAGCTTACACTTGGTCTTGCCTCGTCGCCATCTTGTTACTCTCTAGTCCAATCTCATTGACTTACTCACGATCTCCCTCGGTTCAGATATGGCTTGCCTGTCCTTTGACGATACCCCTGACCGGGAGTGATGTAGAAGTCATCCTTGAAAGATACAACGCTTTATTTCTTGCAAACTTCGTTGAAGGGCCTCGCAGTGAAACTTCTCTCCGATACGGCGTAGAGGTCACGGCCAACAAGGCGACTCGCCCCAGTTACGCCGCCATTTTTAATATCCGAATCGGGCCATTTTTTCAATCCAAATTCCGTCTCACCTTGTCGAAAAACTGATGTTCGGCGACCAGAAACGACGCAGCAAGTCTGGCAGACACGACGCCTTTCTTTCCATTCGAGAAATTTACTGTTGCCTTTCGCTGTTAAGAAATCCGTTGAAGGGCGTCACCCCAAAAACTCCGCTAAGACACTGAGTGTTTTGCCCGGCAAATTCGCCACAGTTACGGCGCCATATCAATATCCAGCTTGGGCAAGCCCCAGATACGGCGCAGTAACAAACATCTAAAAAATGTTACCCACAAAACGACAGATATAACGCAGAAAGTCCGGTAGACACGTCGCATTCCTTTGTCCGCGAAATTCACCACTGGGCGCAGACGAGAAAACCTACGTCGGAAACGGCGCACAGCCAGAAAAGGCGCCCGGTCGAAAATTTGTTGTCTCGCTTCAGTAACGGCGCGCCTTTTCCACGCGACTACGGTATCTGAGATATTTGTTAAGGAGTCCAGAACTAGAACTAGAACCCCCCAGAAGGCGACCTGGTAATTTTGCCTGGCCCAGGCTTAGTATAAGCTACCTAGGTAGGGATCTTTAATGTGTACCTGACATCGTACAGGCACTGGTCCCACGGCTTTACTTCCATTCCGAAGGAAGGCGCGTTAAGGAATTTCTCTCGCCCGAAAAATTCCGAAGGTGTCGGCCGGAATCGAAACCACAATCACGGGCTAAGAGGCGAACGCGCTACCTCTCTGCCATCTCTGCCACTCGACACCCTAACGATTCGAAAAAGTGGCAACAAGGGATTTCGTAGAACATAAAAAGTTTTCTACATCATTTAAAAATATTACATGTCAAGATAGCAAATTAAAATAATTAACTACGAATAAAACGTACGCCCCGTCTGAGCGCAGTTGGTTAAGCGACGGACTGTGGTTCGGCGGTCCGGGTTCGATTCCCGGCGCGGGCTTTGGCTAGGGTTACTGGAAAATGTGCCTCTCACATAGTGCCTAAGCACTGAGAGGGGTACAGAATCTTCCTGTTGTGTCCGCTAGAAAACAATGTATTGGGGTATCGCAATTACAGAACATAGATCTTGAAAATTTTGCAAAATTCGTAGTGACTGTGTTGTTTTAAGCCCCTGCGTGTTGTACTGATATACATGTATAATCATGAGGACGTCTATAAGACGTCTGGATGATATATATATTAAATGGTGAATTCAGGACAGACCGAATGAAGAAAATGAACCGCGTGGCGAAATCATAATATTTGACTAATATTTTTAATTAGAACTGGTACTGAACTATTTGTTGAAAGTGCACTGCTGCCTAACGTTGTACTATTGTAATTGTAATCGATATAATGTCATTACATTATATCCGATAGTAGCGCGACTAATGCCCATCCCTTTCTATGTTTCTTCCTTCCCAAAACTATCTTGCTATGTAAGCATCATACCACAAGCAACTCAACAATAAACCAAAGATATATACTATAAAAGTGTGTTTCCTTATTGAGCCTGCATAGATTTCAACAGGTTATGGGCCTAGTAAGTGCATAAGTAAACAAGAACTGTTAATTTTCAAGTGGAACATTAATTTTGGTTGATTGTGCATTTTGGTTAAGCCTAAACCATTGCCAAGAATCCATGCCAAAATTTATCAGTGACACCAGCGCCACCTAGTGCAGAAAATTGGAACTTGTTTCGGGCAAATTCAAATTATTCAGTGACACCAGCACCACCCATCGCAGAAAATTGGAACTTGTTTCGGCGGCACTTTCAAATTTGAATTTCTCGAATCACAGTGAATAAATAACAGAGTGCAGATGCCAATACCACAGTATTTGCGTGAGTGAGCAGATTAAAGGAGATACATACTTTCTTGAATAAAACATTTCGAAGTTTGTCTGAAAAATGGAGAATAAGCAAAGAATGACAAAATCTGGCATCTGTTATTTAGATGGCAGGAACTATAGTACTGGAGAGAGAAGATGCAAGCTCTCCTTAAGGGTGAACGGTTGTGGTCAGTTATCTCACAGAAGAAACCAGAGACAACTGATGGTAGCTATGCAGCGTGGGAAGAGAAAGATGACATGGCAGCATCAAAAATAATGCTGAGTGTTGATGACCACCTAGTAAAGCTGATCAAGAGAAATACAGCCAGTGAGATGTTGACTAAGCTGGAGACCACATATGGGAAAGCTTCACGGTGGAGATCATCATGCTACACGCCAAGCTGTATGGCAGCAGATTCAAGTCTGGGTCAATGGAAGAACACATAGATAGAATGCTGACCGTCATCGCCAGATTATAGGGAGCAGGCGACGCGGTCGACAACAAGACCAAGATAGGATTGTTTGTGAGTAGCCTACCAAAGAGCTACCAATCCTGGGTTGGTGGGTCAGTGAGGAGATAATGGCACATCAGACACGCCATTGTAAGCCAAAGAAGACACACCGGGAAAGACGCTACAGCAGTAGCAGCGGCATGTTCAGTGAGAGAGAGATGGCTAAGCAGATTCGGAACTCCAAGAAGAATGGGCACCGCCCAACTGCAAACACTCAACTAGAAAACATAGCAGCAACAGCAGTTCAGGAAGCGATGAGGCCAAGAAGCACAAGGACTACAGGAGCTGTTACAACTGCGCAGATGCGGCCACCTGATAGCAAACTGCAACAAGCAGCTGTGAAAGAGGTTCACTGAAAACAAGAGGGAGCAAGTGAACCAAGCAATGGCATCCCACTTCAGCCTGACTGCACAAGCACACCAGTCACTCTCTGGCATGAAGACGCCACGCGGTACATGGTGCGTCGCCTCAGGTGCCACCACGCATATGTGCAACGCCAAAGGTTTCTTCCATAAGTTGAAGCCACACTGTGACAACATCTGCATGGCAGGCAAAACCGGAAGCCTTAGAGCCATAGGTATCTGGAGTGGGGATGTGCTACTGAAAATGCGCACAGGGAAGATTCACCACCTTACTTTGACAAAAGTGCTCTATGTGCCAGATTTGAGATAAAACCTCCTGTTCATAAGGAGGGCCACCCAAGCAGGTTGGGTCACATGCTGAGGGGGCTGGTATTAAGCGCAAAAACCACTGGCCACAGAGAATCACTGTGTGGAAGCAAAGCTGATAAACGGACTGTACAGATTCACTCCATGTGCAGCCTGAGAAAGAGCCAGCATGGCAAATAGCAACAAGGACATGGAGAATTGGCAGATTTGATCAGGTCACAGTGACCCAAAGTGATAAGAAGAAGCGTAAGGGCAACAGGCATAGACCTGAATGGCAGTAGCTCATTAGAAGTGTGTGAGTGCTGCATTCTAGGAAAGCGCACCAGTATGGCGTTCCCGGGAGTGAGACCTGTTCCAAAGAAGTGAATGAATTATTACACTCAGATGGGCCCATTAGGACCAAATCTTTTGGTGGCTCACACTATGTATTAACTGTAATTGATGATTTTTCTCGTTTCACTCATGTCATGTTCTTAAAGTCAAAGGTACAGGTAGCCAAGGCCATTAGTGAACATGTTAAAGTAATGAACACTAGGTTCAGTAGGTCGCAGGTCCAGTGAAGTCCATCAGGATGGACAACGGTAAAGAATATGTTGGACAGAGACTAAAGAATTCACTGAGAGAAGGGATTGTGCAACAGACATACACATAAGCAGAATGGGGTTGCAGAGTGTAAGAATCGCACATTAGTAGAAATGGCAAAGTGTATGATGTTAGATGGCGGATTTGATGAGAGATACTGGGCAGAGGCAGTTGGTTGGGCCGCCTATCTGCAAAATAGACTACCAAGCAGATGTGTAGAAAATACACCACTTGAACACTTCAGTAGACAGAAACCAGATCTAAAGCACATCAAGCTGTTCGAGTCATGTGTCTACACCCACATACCAAAGGAGAAACGTGGAAAGTTTGATGACCACACAAAGAAGGGCGTGCTCTTAGGATACAGCACAACCACTAAGGGCAATAGAGTATTGGACCCAAAGAGTGGCAGTGAGATTAAGTTGCAGCATATGTGTAGTTGAACACCTTCAAAACAGGAATCAGAAGATGAATGGAAGTGAACATTAAGAAGGGGACAGTGCGTGGGATCCATACTTTGAAGATGAAGAAGATGAACCACCTACTTGTGCCCCTGAACTGACACCTCTAGATAAATTGGTCATAGTCAAGGAGGGATATGATGTAGACACCAGTGACCATGATGAAGATGACAGTGGTATGCAACCAGCACAACATGATGAAGACAGTGGTACACAACTTGAAACACTGCAAGCAACCCCACCAGCCATAGAAAGAAAAGGGGCAGACCTCTCAAAGACCAACCCAATACAAATGGAGGAGGCACAGGGTGTCAAGAAACAAAACACAATGCAGAACTGGGAAAACCAGAAACAGAAATCAGAACTTCAGAAAGACAGAACAAAGGTAACCCACCAAAACGTCTCAGCTATAAGGTAGAACTCACAAGACGAGATCCAGAAAACTGGGAAGAAGTGCAATGTCTACCAAGAGCTCAACAGAAATGCTGGACAAAAGCTGCAGAAGAAGAAATGAAGTCTATTCATAAACATAGTGTGGGAACAAACTGGTCTACCCACTGGAAAGAAAGCCATATCTTGCAAATGGGTTTCTAAAAAAAACTGGAAAAAAACCCAGAGGTTTGGAAATGATTATGATGAAACTTTGCACCAGTGGTAAAACATGACAATCAGAACTCTTCTAGCAGTAGCAGCAGCAAAATGCCTGCACGTGAGACAACTGGATGTAAGATGTGCCTACCTCAATGGTGAGATTACAGAGGAGCTATACATGGAGCAACCGCAGGGTTTCGAGGAAATAGGAAATAAGAACAAAGTCTGTCGAATATGGAAAAGTCTGTATGGGCTCAAGCAGTCAGCCTGAGCATGGAACAAAAAGGCCACAAAAATCTTCAAGAAACTCAGGTTCCAACAAAGTCAAGCAGACCAATGTTTGTTTGCAAGACACGCTGCAGATGGGAACATGACTTATGCCTTTCTGTGTGTAGATGATTTGTTGGTAGCAGGCAGATCACCCAGGGTAACTTCAAAAATAAGCAAGCAGCTAAACAAGCATTTTGAAATCAAGGATCTGGGTGATGCAGCTTACTACCTTGGAATAAAGATTGAGACGGGGACGGACGGATCTTTCCTACTCAGCCAAAAGACAAAAATAAGCCAAATATTAGAGGACCATGGATTAGTTGAACCCAAGCCAGCAAGAACACCAATGGAGACAGGCTTCCTGGCTCTCCACAATGATGCCAGTCCAAAACTCAGTGACAACCATCAATACAAACAGGCAATTGGGTCACCTAACCTAACCCACACAGTCAGACTGTAAGTCAGTAAATAGAGTGATACGGTACTTGGCTTCAACTAGGGATCAAAGCTCAGGATGGCAGCAGATTTTGACGAGATACTGAAATGTTATGTAGATGCAGATTGGGCTGGAGACATAAAGGATCGAAAATCCACCAGCGGACACCTATTTCAACTGGGAAGCAGCCCTATTGCTTGATCTAGCAAGAAACAAACAACAGTAGCGGCATGTTATGTTAATCTTGGTCTGTTATAACTGGAGCTAGAATTATTAATCTCGATTAATAAAATTCGACCAGTGTCCTAAATTGTGTCCAGCAATTTTTTCATATATTATCTTGTAGATGAAATAAATTATTCCTATCACAGAATGGTGTAAAACTGAAATGTTATGTTGATGCAGGATGGGTCAGCAATAAGTGTGACAGGAAATCCACAAGTGGATGCACAGTGGTCTGGGCAAGTCACGTCTGGGAAATCCACAAGTGGATGCACAGTGGTCTGGGCAAGTCACGTCTGGGAAATCCACAAGTGGATTTATTCTACAACTGGGTAACAGCACTGTGGTCTTGGCAAGTCACAAGCAATCAGCAGTTACAAAATCTTCAACAGAGGCTGAATGCATAACAGCTATTACTATTATTTACTATTTTTTAATTTGAACTGCTAATTGCAAAAATACAGAGTTTTGAAGAGACAGGGACTCTAACCATGGATCTATGGATTGCTGGTCCAATGCTCTAACCACTTGAGCTAGAGCTTTCTCCACTCTACACAGCGCACAATGATCAGTCCATATACAAGCACCAATGAAACACACTTTACATTTATTTAATTGTAATTATGATAGCTCAATAGGCGTGCACCACAGCAATCCAATTCGATCAGCTTTATACATCCTTGGTTGTCCACGGATAGTCTTGTTGACTCCACCATCCTTAGTCCCAGGTCTTCTAACCACAGGTCTTAACCACCACAACTTTCTTGCTGCAACAAGCTATGGGGCTGCTTTTCAATTGAGATAGGTGTCCACTGGTGGATTTTTGATCCTTTACGTCTCCAGCCCAATCTGCATCTACGTAGCATTTCAGTATCTCATCGGAATCTGCTGTCATCCTGAGCTTTTGAGCACTAGTTAAAGCCAAGTATCTTATCACTCTTTACTGCCTTCCAGTCCTACTGTGTGGGTTGTTCTACCTGTCTTGCCAAGAACCCTACTGAGGCTGCTATGTCTGGTCTGGAAACTGTTGCCAGATATAGCAGTGACCCTATCACCTGTCTATTGATGGTTGTCATTGAGTTTTGGACTGTAATAATTGTGTACGGCCAGGAAACCTGTCTCCTTTGGTGTTCTTGCTGGCTTGGATTTAACTAATCCATGGTCCTCTAATATTTGGCTTATCTTCATCTTTCTGACTGAGTAGGAACGCCATCCATCCCCTTCTTGATCTTTATCCCGAGGTAGTAAGCAGCATCACCCAGATCCTTGATTTCAAAATGCTTGTTGAGCTGTCTGCTTATTTTTGCAGTTACCAACAAATCATAGCCATACAGGAGGGCATAAGTCATGTTACTGTCTGTTTCATGTCTTGCAAGTCTGCTTGACTTTGTTGGAACCTGAGTGTCTTAAACACTTCTGTGGCCTTTTTGTTCGATGCTCGGCTGAATGCTTGAGCCGTACTGGTGTTTCCGTATTCGACAGATCTTGTTCTCATTTCCTAGTTCCTCGCAACCCTGCAGTTGTTCCATGTACAGTTCCTCTGTAATCTTGCCATTAAGGTAGGCACATTTTACATCCAGTTGTCTCACATGCAGTCTTTTTGCTGCTGCCACTGCTAGGAGAGTTCTGATGGTGACATGTTTTACCACTGGTGCTAAGGTTTTGCCATAGTTGTTCCCATACTTCTGGGTGAAACCTCTTGCCCATAACCTTGCCTTTTTATGTCTATGTGGTTCCTTTGCTGTTCAGCTTTTCTTTAAAGACCCATTTACAAGATATGGCTTTTTTCCAGTTAATTCTCACACTCAGTGTTTGTGGATTGGTTTTTTTTTGTAATTCACTGAAGTGATGGGTCACAACAGGAAGATTCTGTTCCCCTCTCAGTGCTTAGGCACTTTGTGAGGTGCACGTTTTCACCAGTACCCAGGGCCTAAGCCTGTGCCGGGAATCAAACCAGGGACAGGCGAACAACAGTCCCAGTCCGTCATAAACCAACTGCACCACACCGGGTTGTATCTCTTCTGTAGCCTGAGTCCAGCATTTCTTTTGAGCTCTTGGTAGTTGTACTTCTCAGTTCTCTGGTTCTCGTTTTGATGTGGGTTCAACCTTATAGCTGAGATATTTTGGTGGGATACCTTTGTCCTGCCTTTCTGAGGTTCTGACTTCCGTTTCAGGTTTTCCCTG